>BRDA01007281.1:28088-52318 GCA_036984385.1 Crenuchus spilurus
ATTCCTCCTCTAATAAATAAACTCCTCTCCCTGCACTGGAGTGAGTTTACAACACCAAACCAACCTCCTTTCTATGTCACAGGGTTAAAGGATTGCACTGTGTTGTATAATGAGGAGAAAAAGACAGTTAAAATAGCTTTAGCCACATTAGCATTTTAATCATAGGATCTAATGGAAAACTGTTTCTCTCTAATGTGTTTCTCTCCTCTGCCAAATCTGAGTGAGTTATTCATACACAGATCATATGCAAGCTTCAGTAATCATCTTGTTCCTCTCCTGATTTTGTAGTGTATAACAGACATAAGCCACATATTCATTTGTCTCAGTTTTTTCCTTGTAAATATGAATGTTTTATTGCAACTGTCTGACTAAATTATTCATTGGATTGGCTTAAAATGTAATAAAGCAGTCTGAAAGGATGTGTGATCAGTAAGAGATGATTCCATGCCACAGCGAAACCAAGGCCAAATCCCAAATGTCTCACTACACCCTCCATAGGGCTCAGTCACCCATAAAAACGGTTATTGCACTCACATTTTTTAGTTTAATGTAATTTTTTGTGAACTGTAAGGTTCAACTTTTCCTGTCGGATGAGTTTCAAATGGCTGTCCATGTTATTAGTTTTACTATCTGTGATGTGCACTATGTAGGGAGTATGGCGTTACTTTGGAACATGGCCCAAGCCCCTCTACTTGACTGATACAGACAAACAGCTCTGTTTACAGATGTGACACATATAAATGAGTCAGGGGTCCATACTTACAGTATATTAATTTCATTATGTCTAAACAAGGACTACAAGTGTTGATAGAAACAATAAAACTATTTAATAAATGTCTGTTTTTATTTGAGCTGTGTGTTTGAGTATTGAGGAGGTACCCAATATGGCGGCTATCTCTACTGTGATGTCAGTGGCAACTCATGAATTCAGTTCTAGGGTTTGTCAACAAAATTAGCCTTGAGCTCCAGTTCTAAGAGCTGTTTCTGTAATGGTCCCCTTGTCACTATAACTTATATTCAAAAATTGGTGATGGTAGTAAACAATTTCAGACACTGGGTGTGCTCATCAGACAACCAATCAACACAGTGCATTATGGGTCTCTGCTAACAGCTAATATTGGTTGTACACTACATATTGCGGTGCATTGTGGAATTGTTTGTTTGCAAAATTCTGTACTGTTTTATGGGACCACTGCAAAATAGTGGAACCCAAAAATAGTGCACTATATAGTGAATAGTGCACATTTTCAGACAGTGTTGGTTAATTTTCTACATCGGAGGTAAGTGGAAAATGTGTAAACCCAACCATGTTTGTTATGTTTTGAACTGAATTGAATCATAATTAAATGTACAATTTCAGAATGCAATGAATTATTTACCAAAGATTGATCAAATAACTGAGTCACGTTGACGTCAGACATTTATACTCCTACCAACAATCTTTCTATCTTTTTAAAGATAAATATATTTTTTCTTTACTTGTCCAGAGTGGCAGCAGATTTATGTGCTCACTGATTCTTGACCATCATCTCGGCTCTTCTGTCATCAACTACGATGATGAAAATGGTAAAACGTGTGTTCACATCGCCGCAGCTGCAGGTTACAGTGACATCATCTATGAGCTTGCACGCGTCCCTGAGACTAACCTCCAGGCTCTGGATGTGGATGAGCGGTAAGGGCTGTGTTTTAATATCCATTAAATAGGGGTGGTGGGGAGAAAGATATAGATATACAGCAGAAGAAATAAGTGAACATGAACATGCTGTCTGAAATGTATTTAATACTTTATACAGAAGCCTTTGTTAGTGATGCCAGGTTCAAGATGCCTCCTGTATGTAGAAACTAGTTGTATGTATTGTTCAGGTGTGATTTTGGCCCACTCTTCTTCACAAACACTTCAAATCCTGAAGATTCCGCAGTCTCCTATGAACTCTGAGCTTTAGTTCCTTCCATAGATGTTCAGTTGGATTCAGGTCAGGTGCTTGGCTGGGCCATTTTGGCAGCTTTTTTTCTTTCTCTTAAACCAGTTGAGAGTTTTCTTGGCTGTGTGTTTGTGTTCATTGTCTTGCTGAAAAGTCCACCTTTGTTTCATCTTCATCATCCTGGTAGAGGCCGTGGATTTTTATCTAGAATTGTCTTGGTACATTTGTCCATTCATCCTTTGTTCAGTGATATGGAGCATGCCAATGCTGTATGCTGAAAAACAGCCCCAAACCATGATGTTCCCACCTCCAAACTTCACTGTTGGTGTTTTTGGGGTGATATTCAGTGCCTTTTGACCTCTAAACATGTCAAAAGAGTGTGCATGAGTGTGCATTATGATTTTTCTTCAGCAATGACCCTTCGTGGTGAGATACAGGCCACAGCGGTTGAGTGCATTACTTACATTAGTCTTTCTGTAGCTCTCAACAAGTGCTCCTTGTCTCTTTGACAACTCTTCTGATAATTCTTTTCACTCCTCTGTCTGAAATCTTATGGGGAGCACCTGGTCATGGCTGGTTTATGGTGAAATCATGTTCTTTCCACTTCTGGATTATGGCCCCAGTAGTTCTCACTGGAACATTCATTAGTGTAGAAATTCTTCTGTGACCAATGACATCAGTATGTTTTGCAACGATAAGGTTGCGAAGGTCTTGAGAGAGTTAATTGGTTTTACCCATCATGAGATGTTTCTTGTGTGACACCTTGGTAATGAGACCTTTTTATAGGCCATACGTTGGGACTGAACCAGCTGATATTCATTTGTATTAAGTGGCAGTATTGCTTTCTAATTACTGATATATTTCAGCTGGTGTCATGACTTTCCATGGCTTTTTGTACCTCCCTTTCTTCATGTGTTCAAAACTTTTTTCCTTTGTCATTTCTCCGTATTACACATCATTTATGGTTTGATTTCTTTGCGTATGTGGACTGCATACATTGTTACAATTTCATATCAATAGCACCTTTAAAAATATATTTACTTAAAAAATGACGTTATGTGTTCAATACTTAGGTTTCCCGCTGTACACACACACACACACACACACACACACAATCCAATTGCAAAAAAGTTGGGATGCTGTGTAAAATGTAAATGAAACCAGAATGCAATGATTTGTAAATCTCAGACATATTTTATTCACAGTAGAACATAGAACACATATCAGCTGTTGAAAGTGAGGCATTTTACCATTTCTTTAAATAATATTAACTCATTTAGAATGTGATGGGAACAACACGCCTAAAAAAGTTGAGACAGGGCCATGTCTATCACTGTGTAGCATCCTCTCTTCTTTTAACAACAGTCTGCAAATGTCTGAGAAGTGAGGAGACCAATTGCTAGAGATTTGGTGGAGGAATGTTCTCATTTTTGTCTGAGGTAGGATTCTAGGTGCTCAACAGTCCTGGTCTTCTTTGCCGGATTTTTAGTTTCATGATGCGTTAAATGTATTCGAGACAGCAGGCAGACCAGTTGCGTACTGTTGTCTGGATGCAGGATGTGGTTTAGTATTGTCTTACAAGACTTTCCCTGAAAGAGTTGTTGTCTGGATGTTGTTCTAAAAACGTCTATATAATGTTAAGCATTGATTGTTCTCTTCCAGATGTATAATCTGCCCACACCATAGGCAGTAATGCACTGAACTGTGTGCTGATAACCTGTGTGGTTCCTCTCCTCTTGAGTCCAGAGGACACATTGTCTGGGGTTTCCATAGAAAATTTTGATTAATTTTTACAAAACAGTTTTCCATTATGCCTCATTTTAAATGAGTTGTGGCTCAGAGAATACAACAACATTTCTAAATTGTATTGACATATGGCTTCTTCTTTGCATCATACAGCGCTAGCTTGCATTTGTGGATTGCACAGCAAACTATGTTCAGAAATAATGACTTCTGGAAATGTTCCTAAGTCCATGCAGTGATTTCCAGTACATAATCAATCACGTTTTTAATGCAGTGCCATCTGAGGGCCTGAAGATCAGGAGTATCCAATATCGACTGTAAGCCTTGTCCCATACAAATGGATTTCTCCCAATTCTCTGAATCTTTTGATGATATTATGTACTGTAGGTGGTGGGATACTCCAAGTCTTCACAATGTTGAGGAACCTCTAATCATTGTAGCTTCTGAAAGACTGACACTCTACAATGCTCTTTTTTAAACTCATCATGTGACTTTAAACCCCATCACTTCTCCTCCTGCAGTTTTTTTAATTAGTACCGCCTTCTCTGCTTTTTATTTTTCTTGTCCCAACGTGTTTTGAGTTGCATTGCTAGTTCAAAAAGAGTCAGTATTACATTTATTTATATTTTACGTAGTGTTCCAATTTTTTTGGGAATTGGGGTTATGTACATATTATAGCGCACAGCTCAACAATCTTTTTATCTTATCATTTACATGTAACCAGCATATTCAGGATGTGTAGCCATTTATCACCTCAATCACCTTTATCATCTACTGCTCAGATCAGTGAAAACAGCTCTCGTATCATAAAAAGTTGAGAAACCAAGATCACATGAACTGATTGATTTTAGGGTGAATTGAATACCTAAAAACAGTTATTACTGTTCTTTTGCCATGTAGTCTTACGGACCTAAGCCTGTTACTTAAAACCCAGCAGTCAGTGTGTCCTCTCCTTGTGACAACCCAATATATCATTAGAATAAATGCAAAGAAGCATAACAATAAAAATAACATGGATTAGAAGTTTTCAAAAAGTATTAGATATGCTACGATAGTTTGAATAATAAAGTTTAATTCCAAATGTTGTCCTCAATGCTCCCAGCCATCACATGAGTTTCTTCAATTCTTCACCCTATACTACCCAATCTACAATATTTCATGTATTTGGGGATCATTTCTGTCCTATTTACTTTTGTTATTTGCTATGCTTTGATCTAAATGAAGCACCTTTAACTTTATAATCAAAATAACTTTTTACTTTACCATATATGTTCAGACTGCAATGATATGTAAGTGTATCATTAACTACAGTTCTTAGATTTCTTTCCTCAGCTTTGTTCTCATTTAGGCAGCCATACAGTATCAGCATTAAATTAATGACAACAGGCAAACTAAGGACAATCCCACATTAGTAAAAATTCCATCTGTGCACTGGATCAAAAAAGATTTAAATTAACAATATAAATACAGTATAAAGACTTTTCTATTTATATGATTTAATATGTTACATGTCATGTTTCTGTGTGAGCCAATGCAGTGTGTTGTTATTCATGAGCCCACCATAAAAGGTAAACAACTTGTTTCATTCCAAGACCAAAGGATAGGGTTATAAATGGGAATGTACTGTAAAACTGGACATACTGTAAGACTGGTAGACATTAGAGAACAATTTAAAATACTGAAATGCGTTATATGACACCTATTTAGCTAGCATAAAAAACTATTTGCTAATTCTTCAGGCATATTTTGCAACATTAATAAAGGTTTTGCTATAAAGAATTACTTTTGCTTTAACCACAATGTTTTCAATGTAGTTAACACTCATGGTGTAATAAAAGTGAGGAGCTTAAGAGGTAATTTTTTCCCAAACTATTGTTAAAAACACAAATTAAAATATTTTATCCAAAAGTAATTTATAGAACCAAAATGTGCTGATTAGTGTTTATATCACAGCAAGTGTAACATATTCCCAGAATGCTTCTCATAGAAAATATTTGGATTTAAATGATTTTGAAGTCAAAGAAGACTTGCATTAAATAACTTTGAAATGCTAGCTGCTTTTATACTTTGCATAGATAATGTATACAATAATGTATTCTTGTGAACTTTTTCTAAAACATGACTGTTTCTGTGGTCCTTGTTTTAGGACCCCTCTGCACTGGGCTGCTGCTGCAGGGAAGGAGGACTGTGTGCAAGCTTTGCTTCAGCTGGGCGTAGAGCCCGGCCCCAGAGACATCAATGAGAACACTCCTCTGACATATGCCATGTACTGTGGCCACACAGCCTGCATCAAACTCCTCTCAGCAGAAAACAGGTTAGATTCTTTCTCTGAAAGGTGTTGTTCAAGATAACATAGAAGAAAGTATGTAGTAAAGTATTTATTGAAGTACGCATTACCTAACTATATCAGGTCCCTTATAGACCTCTGACATCATGCATGAATAAGAAACTCCAAATGGGATTTTGTTTTGTGCACTTTTTCCCCAATATCACTTCAGATCATTTGTGATTCAGAGGATCAGAACAAAAATGCAAAAATAATCATTATTAATGAGTAATAATAATTAATTAAAATAAAAATGGTCACGTTTGTTTACCACAGAGCACAGTAGAGTTTATAGCTTGACAAAGGGATTAATTTCTCCCATAGGCTTAGGCCAGGCATTACATATATTGGCATGGTTGATGCCAAAATGTTTATCTAGAACATTTTTTATCTAATTGCGTGCAGGACTGATTCGATCCGACAGCTTCACTCTCAGAGCACTGATCCCTCCATCAGAAAGGAGGGCAAATTCCGAGTTTTGAACCACATCTTCTCCTGTAAAAAGAAGAAGGAGCTGCACGCAGCCCGGCAGAGAGAGCTAAGCCAGGAGCGTCATTTGCAAGAAGAGACCTCTGAAGTGGACGACATCATCACCATGTTTGACTGCATTGTTGATCTCCCAGGCAAGGAAGAGGGCAGAAAGAATCCCAACGAGCCTGGAAAGCTCCACGTGCTCGAAGACCCTGCAGCCAAAGAGTACAAGAGCCTGCCACCCATACGCACACAGAGTCTTCCACCCATCACTCTGGGAAACTCTCTGTTAGCCAGCTCACACCCTGCAGCACACAGAACTGTCTCAGGGCAGATGGTCAATCATTTGGCCCACAGGTCTCAGAAGAGCAAGAGTGAGCATGACCTTTTTGACAACAGAGCAAAGGGTCCGAAAGCTTCTGGACCAGCCTGGAAAAGTGAATCTAGCCAGTTGCTAAACCACAAAGCTTGGATCTCACCTCCATCTGACAGGCTGCTTGATAAACTGCTGCATGAAACAACAAGTCCTATAGATGTGCTTTGCTCCAACCACACACCGTACATCCAGAGAAATGACCCAGGTCAGTCACAACAATAGCCTCTACTTAATGAAACATATGTAACAGAGCTGCATCAAAAAATTAATAGAGTGAAAAAGTTGAACCCAAGATATTTTTCTGTTTTGTTTGGTCAAATTCATTTCATTGGATAATATACAGTTGCAAGAAAAGTATGTGAACCCTTTAGGATTATTTGGATTTCTGCATAAGTAAGAAACATTGCAGGTTTTTAATATTTGCTTTTTCCATACTGTTCCAAGTTCTTCTTATTTGGGGTTGTGAATTATTTATTGTTTATATACATCTTAGTCTTGAAATGGTAAATAAAGCATCTAATTACATTTTAGGAAATTTAAATCCACATTGCATATTATTGTATATAGAATAACCAATAATGTTAATATAGAAGATCATTCCACACTTTTAAATGCCAATGTATATGGCATTGTTTTCACACATGTATATAATATTGTTCTTTCTCAACAGCTGCAAATACTCACCTTGTACCACTGAGGGCACGAGAATCTGCACTGACACGAAACAATTTAGCACCTATTCGTGACCACTGTACACACAGATGTGAGTAGCTTCATTAAAAACTTTTATATATATATATATATATATGTGTGTGTGTGTGTGTGTGTGTGTGTGTGTGTGTGTGTGTGTGTGTGTGTAATTCCATAATGGAATGGTTTACTCAAAAATCTTGTTTACACAACATTTCATAATTGAATTATAGAGATTTTTAGCAAAATTGGCATTACAGCTCCAGTTCTAAACTAAGGGAACAAAATTTGGCTTGTAAACATTTCAAACACAATTGACTACATCTGGTGTAAGTATTAAATGATAGAAATATGGTTTCTGAGTGAACCATTGCTTTTATTTTCTATTGTAACTCAAACTGGTTCAAACTGATGTGATAACAGAAGCTCCATGTAGTCTAAAGCTAACAGCTGTATTATACTTTTTTATTTTCATTGTCCTTAATTTCAATTAGCTTAATTTTACATATTGCCCATTTTTGTGAAGAAGGGTTTAACTAAATAAAAAGCGGATGTCTATTGTGTTTCTTTCTTTAGGGTAAAGGTATTTGTCATGATACTTTCAGATGGTCTTAAGTTAATATCTGATCATCCAGTACAGGGGCATGCGCGCCCCTCCAAAAGTATTGGAACATTGAAGCCAATCCCTGTATTTTTGCTGTAGACTGAAAACTGTTGGGGTTGATATTAAAAGATGAATATGAGACAAAATATCAACATTTCAGCTTTTACTGCCCCTGAAGTAGTTTTGGCAGTGTGTTTTGGGTCATTATCTTGCTGCATGATGAAGGATCTCCCAATCAGTTTGGTTGCATCTTTCTTTATATTGACAAACAAAATGTCAGAAGAAGGCCAAGTCATGACATTACCTTCACTGTGTTTCACAGATGAGCTTGTATGTTTGGGGTCATGAGCCAATCCTTTCTTCCTCCAAACTTTGGCCTTTCCATCACATTGGTAAAGGTTCATCTTTGTCTCTTGTCTCTGTACGTCTTGGCAAATTACAGCCCAAATTTGAAGTGAGTGTAGATATTCAGTGCTATTTATTGTTTGAATAATCAATGTAATAGGACACACCTGGACAACAAAACCTGGCAGTCACATGTTCCAATAATTTTAAAAGAGAAATGTGTGGGTTCAGACAAAATGTGCTATCTTTTGAACTGTGTATCAGATCCAGACGTAAATACTTGATCTTTGGTCTCATATTCATCTTTTATTGTCCAACCCAAATGTTTTAAGTCTACAGCAAAAATACAGGAATTGGCCTCACTGTTCCAATACCTTTGGAGGGGAGTGTATATCTGATGCTCATTATGTAAAAGCTAACATAAGCTCATAAGATCATTAGCAGTGACTGCAGAGAGTCTCCCACTCCAGACATCCTTTGTTAGTTTAGTTTCAGTTTTGGCTTGTTTGAGGCCGCTTCTTAACCAAAGAGTTTGTCATTCAGGAATGGTTGAAAACTAAATTATGTAGTAATATATTATTACAGCACTTTGGTGCTACATTAACATGTTTTTGTCATATAAATTATTCTAAACAATAGCCTCGCATTTTGTTTATAATGCTTCCAGAAGTAACTTAACACTTTTTATGAACAAACCCAGAAGAATAGACCAGAATGGTCTATTGGTGTTGGTATCAGTTTCATAATCATACACAAAAGAAAACGTGACTTGATCTACAAATAGTTCAGCCTCTAGCCATAGCTGCATTGATTATTCATTATTCAATGAATTTACTCTCTAACAATCAATTCTCTTCTTATCTTCAGTCTCATTGCCACCTGATCAAGTCTCTCAAGGTGTAAAGAAGTCCAAATCTCTGCCCCTCAGCTCTCTGGGACGAAGTCTAGCAGGACTCCCGCCCCCTTTCATCTCCAAAGCACAAAGACCAAGCGTCCCTCAAAACCAGTCTCTGTGTTCCTTTCCTGCTCCTCTGACCACTGATCCTCTGCGGAACATACAAGTACTTCCTGCAATCCCACCTCAAAGAAAACGAAGCCCCTCTCCTTCAAAACTCCAGAAAAAAACTCCCAGTAGTTCTGACAGCTCAGCTTGATGGGTCTTCAGTTTAATAGTGACAACAGTGGAGAGGTGACCTCTTTTCCACCACAGTGACTGACTCTTCACTGCAGACTTGATAATGATAATATTCTTCAGGTTTGATTCAGTTGTGTGGAGCAAAGACTATTGGACTGCATGTGCCAAGACACTTTCTTGGCAACATGAGCAGAAAAATCAACATTGTCATAACGAAGATGTTTGATAAAGTTTATGAACCTATCAGCCTATTTTTTCATACATTTTTACAGAGTAATTGATTTTTCTTTATGGCATGCACTGTGTAATCTCTGGTTTCCTGGTTTACCTTGTAACCTTAACACTTAAACATACAGTTTAAGTGTCTAATGTGAATGTTTTAAGTGGTTAATATTAATAAATGGGCTATCTTTTTATTCATTTTGCATGGTTCTGTTATTCAAATCTGCCACTGTCATGATCGTCTTTTATGGTAGGGATGCTGGGGACATGATTTTTCATTTCAGTCAGTAAGAAGAAAACACTATCCTAGCACAGTTCTAAAATGAGGTGGGTTAAAATTAACAATAGCTTTTCATTTGAAACAAGTTTTGGGAATGTTGTTTGGGTGGCTACTGACTTCTAGTGTTTGTTAGCAACATTCTAAACTAAGGAAGTCCAGTTTGGGCTCCAAACATGTGCAGGTTCAGTTTGGGTTCTAAACATGGCTAATGGCTACAACTGGAATAAGTAAAAAAAAAACTGCAAATGTGATTTTTGATACATTCTAAAATTGTAAATACTACATCAAACTTATCACAATTTCTATTTTCCATCATATGTTCAGGGTTGGCAGGTCACATATTAGATCAAAGAGGGTTTAAGAGATTTTGTGGTTATTGCACATATATTATTGCAGCATTTTATATGTGAGTGCAGTATTACATATGTTATTACCTTGTTGCTTTGTAAGGGACATAAATAAGCATAATATGTCAAAGTGCTGTGCTCTATTTAAAAAATCCAGAAAAAATTGAATTATTTTAAAATAATAGAAATCTGACTTTTTACAAGTAGATTTATGTGATGTCTTTTTTAATAACTACTGTTATATTATTTTATCAACATTGTAAGATACTCTATATTTCTATGGAATGTGCATATTTATTTTTATATATATTTTATGACACTTTCAGTCTTTTCCAGGTGACAGAAATTGTGATTATATATGGTTTTGCAGCATGTGCACCTTTCAGAGCCGAGGTCTTGGGTTCAATTTCCCATCTGGGTTGTTTCTATGTTCTTCCTTGTGTCTGTGTGAGTTTCCTCTGGGGACTCTGGTTTCCTCTCACAGTCCAAAACATAGAGGGCAGGTGAATTAGATACTTGTCATTGTATGTATGCATGTGCACCCCGTGATATATTGGCTTGGGCTTAGCTAGGATAGCCTGTAATGCCCTGCCCTGCGCACCGTGCACACTGATCAGGATTAAGCAGGTAAGATAAATGGAGGGGTGGATGTGGTTTTGCTTAAAAATGTTCCCCTAATTCTAATTTAGCATTAAATTACAATACAATTATAGACAATACAATTAAAATTTCATCACAATACTGTGATATTTATACAGCATTATGTGCAATATATATTGCACCAATGTGCAATATTCCATGTACAACAATATTCTTTTTTTGATACATTTTATAAAATTTTTATTTTGTTTTACTTATGTTTATAGTATTTTCTAAGAGTATCTTTTAATTCCTCCTTCTATTGCCGAGTACTTCAATGTCCCTTTGATTATGTAACACTTTGAATGTCCTGACTGAGACTAATAAAGGTGATCTTATCTTAAATAAAGACCAGGGGCTAAGGCACCTGGTGATAACTTAATACTGTATTTGACATTTAGTAATTGGAGAGTTTTCCCATATTTCCTGACAGTGATTGAGCTACCTAGCTCGGGTTGGAGTCTGGTTCACAGGAAATTCATTCCTCGGTTTGGAGTCTCGTTCACAGGAAATTCATTCCTGTTTCTTCTCTCTCTCTCTCTCTCTCTCTCTCTCTCTCTCTCTCTCTCTCTCTCTCTCTCTCTCTCTCTCTCTCTCTCTCTCTCTCTCTCTCTCTCGCTCTTTCTCTCTCTCTCTTTCTCACGGCTCTCTCTCTCTCTCTCTCTCTTTCTCTCTCTCTCTCTCTTTCTCTCTCTCTCTCTTTCTCACGGCTCTCTCTCTCTCTCTGGGCGCTTTCGGGCAGTGGGTGGAGAATAACTGGAAATGTCACTGAAAATATCTGACGCAGCGTGTACACAGACTGACAGCTAAATGGACCATTCACAGAGTGGACGTCCTTCTGTGGTGGGCGCTGTTTTCCTGAGCTGTGTGTGGCCGTAGATCTATAGAACATAAGCCCGCGTCACGTAAGCGTATCAAACCACAGCACACGTTTGTAAATCGTGTAACCCAAACTGACGCGACGTCCTGCCTCACAGCTTGAGCAACTGTCTGGAAAACTAAACCTGGGTCACGAACGAAAGACTACTTAGGTATGAAGACAACAACAAACTAGTTAGCAAAGATGAATTAAAGTCTTATAAGTGTGGGAAACTTGTGAGTTACGAAGACCCATTCGGTATATTTACTGATAACCGCCCGTTTCAGGTAGGTGCTAATGGCTGACTAGCTAACAAAGCTAAAGTAACGGATGCTAGTTTAGCTGATGTTCTAGCTCGGCTTGTGTTTACATCAGTATAACCTTGTTATTGCTTACCTGGGGGTCAGTATATCTCTTATTTAACATGTCACTTCAGCTGTAAACATGTGTTTAGTATAATTTTGAAAATGCTGTAGCAGCTGCTTATTTTAATTAACCCTTAAACAGGCAGCAGTGTAAAAACTAAACTAAACTAAAAATAGTTTATTGTTACTTTTTATACCTTAAATGGATTGACTTACACGTATCTGAAGAAAATGTTGATAGATGTTGTATAGTTTGTTTTCTATTAGTTGTATCTTGCCTTATTAATGTACTAAAAGGTCAAAATTACAAATTTGTTATGTTTTGCTTAACAATTAATGCAAATATAGCCCAGTTATTTAATAAATACATTTTAATTCTCTGACTATTTCTGTAAAATTGAGTCTGAACCCCTTGTCCGCTTTAAGCCCTATTGGGACTGGATTACATATACCTGGGGTCCTGTGATAATTTTGTCCTTCCCAGGAGCTCCTCTGTGATTTTATTTAGTCCCAAATGCACAATGTCTGAGTTTTTAAAGTAGAGACTTATCTACTGTTTTAAGCTAACTCTGAGCTCATCTGATCATTTTATTCCTGCTCGTAAGCAGATTTCTGCTTTTCCATTCAGATATTGTTTCACGATGGCTGCTGTTTCTAGCTGTATTTAGTCTTTTAACACAGAAGCCTGCAAAAACCTTCATGAACCACAAACCAAAAAAAGTAGCACGCTAAAGCTTGTAAACAGTAACTTATCTAGTAATCTCCTTAGTAGTCTGGATGGAAGATTTTCCACTACCTGGGAGAGCATTATGTGGAGGAAAAATAAACTAAAATCCACATGAAAGACCCACTTATTACACAAGAATAACACATACTTGCATTATAATTACAGCTGCAGGTATATATGAACTGTGTTCATATTGTATAACAGATATTCATGTTTGTAAAACCCTAGATTGTAGTTGTTTTAATGCTGTCTGGATTCAACACTGAGGAGTCCTGTAAAATGTGAAAGACAGACATCCTCCAGATAAACTAATTCAATCTTAATGAGATTGTTATTCATTAAATGAAATTGCTTCCTGAGTTCCTCCAGACAGTGAGGAACAAAAGCTCACACCTTTATCTTACATTGACTGTCCCATAATAATAATGCAGATCATTCAAATATCATTATTTCGTGAGTTGTGTTTCTAAAAAGTACTTGGTGTGTGTAGTAGCCATCATCAAACAATTAAAGCATTGCATGAGCCGTTTTTGTTAACATGAGGATATCAAACACTGAATCAAAGTCATTGATGCTTTTCAAATGTGCCTGTAAACGAATGGTGGTACCACAGTTTTTTTTCCTCAGTTCCCTACTAAGTAACACAAAAGCGAATATCCCTAAGCTAATATACCATTACTGATACTTTTATATGGATGATTTGTTTTTGTATTTTGATAATGGTCATCACTCTGTTCATATAAGCAGAAATAATTTCATTCTCAATATGTAATTTAACATTACAACATGCATAACAGTCCAATAAAAAGCACATAAATGTGCAAATTTCAAAACAAAAACTGAAATATTTTGAGAAAAAATATTCTGAATTTGTGATGAAGGTTGCTGTAGTTATTCTGTTTTGTTTTAGTGCAATTGGGTGTTAAAGAATTAAGCAATAATGCATTCAAGGGTTGTGCTTTAATGTGAGATATTGTCACTAGTGTGCTGTAAAGATCCGTACATTATAGCATGACCCTTGAGTGTATTATTGCGATTATACCACAGTTCCGTTATCACTGTTTACAGTAAGATTTTAAAATAAAGAAGACCACAAAAAAGAGGAATTGTCTTTTTATCAGTGTTCTGCAAGGTGAAGTAGTTCCATTCTGTCAGTGCGTGTGCATTACGATAGTTAAGGAACATAATTTCCTAATAACAGTATTATACAGATAATAAATTCAGATTTACTGATTTCTCAAATGTTGTTTGCTGGTGTAAACTCATTAAACACCACTCATAACTTATTGGAGGTTCATAGGTTATCATTGCAAGGTTACGTGTATGTGGTGGAATATTACTTTAAGAACTTTAGTTAGAATGCTGTTGTAGTCAATTAGAACATCTGCCAGCCAATCAGATTGTGGGCTCAGAACTAAATGTGGTGTAATTGATATTTTCATTCGAGGATTAATTTTCATAAAGAAAAGTTAGAATCAAAAGTATTAATATTTTAGAATCACTCTGCCCATCCTCATGGTCATATTTCCATCTAGTTATTATGCGGTAAAAACACAATCTGTCTGTGGTTGCTACAGGCAAAGGACACAAATGCTGTGATTTATAGAAGACCTGCAATTGTATTGTTTTATTATATGATTTTATGACCAAATTTCCATTCTAGAATATTTTAGATTTTGTAGGTTACACTGGAGCGTATATCCTAATAGCTTTTGAGAACCAGAAATGGGAAGTAACTAGTTATGTTCACTTTATTAAAAAGTATAGTTTTATGGATTTATACTCTCAGATGGTAATATTTGATCCCCACTCAAGTCCATTTGTGTGAGGAGAAAAATCAGCTTTTTCATTTTTTTTAGTGTTTACTTTCATTGTGCTACAGTGATATAAGCTTTTGGACTACTTTCACCAGACCTCTGGCCAATGTTTAACATCTTATTTTAAATAAAATATGATAAAAAATAAATTATACTGCCATGCTATAGGGAACTCCGAAATTGTGCACAAGGTAAAAAAGTACCTTCTATTCATAGATTTTTATTTAAGTGTCAGGGTTTCCCAGGGAGGACACAAATGCAGGATTTCAATAAAGTGTATTTTATAATAAAGTGCTAAGAGTGTTCCACAAGCAGAGACATAGATAAACGGAATACACTAATAAATGATAAGAGTAGATGAACCCAATTACAACAGTAGACTAGCAACTATGGACAGACACAGAAGGGTATTTATGCACAATGACTGAATTGGGAACAGGTGAGACAATCAGGGCGGGGCTAGACACGACAGAACTTAAAAGGCCAGAAACATAAAACAAGACAAAGAGAGGAATGTTACATTAAGTATGAATTTAGACCATTGTACCTGCTTCTGTTGAGTGCTGTGCTGGACTGTGTGATCTGTATATATATAATTTCAAACATAAATATGGATTTTTTTCCATATTTATGACTCTTCCATTTATGACTCTAGATTAAATTGTTAATAACTTGATTAAGATTCATTAGCATTAGAAGTCACCTTGTCACATGAAACTCTTATTCTAATTATTTTGAATCAATTTCACAGTTAAAGGTCCCATATCATACCATTTTGTACACGTTAACATGTTGCTGGAGAGCTTGAATAAAATGGCTGTTGTACTTTTGTGCTGTTTGATGTGTTTTTAAGACCTGTCAGATGAAAAACAAGACTTAAGGAGACAGATGTTATGTAAATAATGCCCTGCTCACCACATCCCTCTTTCAGCAAAGAGAGTAGAGCTGAAACTCACACAGACCAGCTCTCCTCTCTGTCACACAGGTGAAAAATTAAAACATTTAAAAAGTTGTATTTCTTTGAAATAATGTTCTCACTGTTCACAGTAATGTTACTCTCTGTTCATTCTTTCATTATCTCAACCTCCCTTGACCATCCACTGCTCTGTCTTTGAACTATATGCTGCTCTTTCTCTCAGCTGTTATAACAGTATAATACTAACTCAAGTCACACAAACATTAACCATTTTCTACAGTGAAGCCCAAAAGTATTCATATGCCTGGCAAATTTTGATGTAAAGTTATTTTTATTCAAACAGCTATTTTGTGACACAGGAAATGACACAGGCTTCTCCCAGAAGATAATATGATGCACAAAACTCTTACTGGTTGGAGGGTCTCCTTGCCATCACTCTGACCTTTAATTACCTCCACAGATTTTCAATTTGATTCAAGTCATGACTCTGGCTGAGCCACTACAAAACATTAATGTTTTTGTTTGCTAACCATTTCTTCACCACTTTTGCTGTGTGTTTTGAGTCGTTGTCATGCCTAAATGTCCACTGATGCCCAAGGCCAAGTTTCTCTGCAGACTGCCTGATGTTTTTGTTCAGAATCTTGATGTATTGCTATATTTTTATGGTGGTGTATATTGTGATTAGGTTCCCTGGTCCATTTGCTGACAAACACCTCCAAGTTATTAGGTTCCCACCACCATGTTTGACATTGTGGATGGTGTTTGTGTGGTTGAAGGCTTTTCCTTTTTTTAAGCCAAATTAAGGATACTTTGTGGCCAAACAATTCAATGTTTGTTTCATCTGACCATAATACAGAAGACCTATAGTCTTCTTCTTTGTCCAGGAGAGCATTTTCAAAGGATTAGAGTAGATACATTCAAATGTGACAATTTATGCTAACCTTGCATCATTTAAGGTGGAGTGGAAAATTCTAATACTCTGAGGTACATGTTTCTTATAAGCATCTTATACCACTGCTGCCTTATTTAAGGTATAACAGAAAGTCAACTTCAATTTTGTACTGAAGTTTCAGAGACACAGATCCAGTCTATGAAAACACCCTCACTGCACCACATCCAACATAACACAACAAAAGTACATCATGGCCAAAGAAAAGACCACAGCAGCACACAAAATGATAAAATGCACTTTCACTCACTGAAACTGAAGGTTAACTTGAAGATAAATGCTCAATTTGTGTTTTTGCCAAAATGTTGGATATTACCATCAATAATAACACAACCCACTGTCCTGTTTTCTGTTGCTGTGCGGTTTTGTATGATTCTTTGAATTTTTGTGTAAATATAAAATAATTGACCACAGTTTCAATTCATGGGTGGATTTACACCAGTGGGAGGCGTGAATAAGTCTCTTTACTGTCCAATAAGGTGAACCCAATTCTGAACTGGTTCTTAAATTTTATGTTTTCAAACTTAGACAGCCCACATCAGCCCTGACTGGGTTGTCATTTTTCAGTTTGTGAATTGGTAGCCACTCAAGATACCCAGATTTAGGAGTAAAAAAAATGGACAAAAATGGATTTTCCTGATATGTCACTTAAAGCAAATTACAGTGAAAATAATTACACCAAAAAACCTTTTGTATTTCAGCTACTTGTTAATTTTCCATCCAATTCAAATACAAACATTTATTGTAAAAAAACAGTATTTCTAATGATTTTTAGTGGGGAGTGGGGGGGGTTAACCTTTTTTGTAACCATGTGTAAGAGTTGATAATCAGTATAAATATTTATTGAATATTGATATAAATATTGCTATTGATTTATATTGATATTGATGTATAGGATTTATGTAGGATATTCTGCATTACAAAAATGGTGTTTTAACTTTGTAATAAAATATAAACTATGTAATATGCAAATAACTACATTTTTTTTGCAGATTCTGACAATCAGTGTCACAATGAGTACTGCACTACATTGTTTACTTCTTATCTTTATATTCTTCAACTCTGCAGTTGGTAAGCATTCTGTTATAACCTGCTAATACACAGATATAAATGTAAATAGATTTGCCAGACTGTCGCATGATAAGGCAATATCCTGCTTTTGTAATCATGAGATAATACTCCACATGGTAATTAGGCCTTAAACATATTGTTCTGACAGGATATAGCTAAACAAGATGAAAAAGAAATCTATATGGATTTTAGTGAGAAAGCATTGTGAGTGGTGGCTGTTTTGAATATATAATTTTAATGTATTTGGAAATTCATTGAACTTGAAGTTTGAGTACAGCCAGTTTTTAAACTTCAGGGATGTGTACATTTAAATTGCAATGTGAAGAAAATAATTTACATATGAAATACTTTACATTACATTACAATTGCCTTAGAATGTGTTAGATTTGTTTAATTAATATTTAATTATTTTAATTTTAGGCTAAGATGAATTATTCTTTCTATCCACAGGTTTCAATCAAGAAAAATGTGTAAAAATAATTCCAGACTCTCAAAAAGCAATTCCAGTTGAAATAGGGAAGGAATTCACAGCCACCTGTTTTCTTTATGACAATTCAAAATATACTGCAGATGACATTACTTGGTCCACTGGAAATGTTAAAGTCTCACCAGAGTTTTACAAGAGAATAAATGGATCGGCTGTTGCTGTTACTCTGAATGTCACTAGTGACATGAAAGACCCAATAATGTGTACTGCTTCTTCACGGACTCCTTCATATACTGATCCATGTACATATGGGATCTATCTTCAAAAAGGATGTGAGCATGTCTTTTAAATATTGTTTTAAAACTTCAATACTTGTTTTAAAAAACAAAATCAAAGTCATTTCCATTTGGATCTAACAAAATTAGTGTTCTAACAACACTGTGGCATTAATCTCTTTCAGATCCACCATTAGAGCCAAAACAATTGACATGTATTGCTGTTCAAAATAGAAGAAGGATATCCTCCAATTTGACTTGTTCTTGGGATCCAGGGACCAGAAATCCACTTCTTCTTACCACCTATAGACTCTATGCATGTCTTGAGTGAGTGCTTGAAATGGATGTCTTAAATGACTGAAAATTGTAGTGGTTAAAATGTGGAAATGGATGTGAAATGTGAAGTAATAATAATAATAAGCATAATAAATGTGACCTCACCAGGGAAAACCAGGCCAAAGTCACTGGGCAATTTACTGAGATATCGTGTCAATATCGTGTCGCTCACATTAGCGACAAAACGTAGCCACTCGGTATTATTGCTGTAAATGAAAGATAATAGTCTCAGATATCTACCGTAGAACATATTTTTATCAAAAACAAAACTTAAATTCACAAAAAAGTTGTTTTGAAAAAAACAAATTTTGAAAAAAAAAAAAGACTTTGGCCTGGTTTTCCCTGGCGGTGTCACAAATATTTAAAATTATATAAACATTTTTAGGAAGCCCATTGCCAAGAGCCACAGTTGCTATTCATTATAACACACTTGCTATGTTTAATGATGAATTATGTTTTTTTTTTAATGGAAAAAATGTTCTGTTAATTATTTTTGTTTGTTTTTTTCCCCATTTATTTTTTGGCAGTTATTCTTCGGCCCTGCCTGTTAATTCGTCTAGTGATGAGGCACTCACAAGCAGACTCACTGTCAATCTAATGACTTTCCCCAGTCATATGAGATTAAAAGTATGGTTGGAAGTGAAGAATGAATTGGGAACTGTGCGTTCAGTAAACTTGAACGTTGATGCAGAGGTTTTTGGTATGTGAGAATTTGTGAATTTTAAAAGATGATGGATTTATGTTTATCTTCTGTAACTAGTAAGTAATGCAGTGATGTTGAATGGGTCCTGTTTCCTCTTTTCTCCAAGTAAAACCAAATCCACCATCAAATGTGAGGATTATTCCAGAAGACAATTTTCCAACCTCTTTGATGGTTAACTGGACACATCCCATTTACATGGCATTGTTCAGAGTGAAGTACAACATCAGATACTGCCAAGCAGGCTCCAGTGTTTGGACAGAGGTTATTTTATGCTTCATATAATCAATAATATATAATGGATAGTGACACTTTAATATATCTTGTAAGCTGACACAATGTGTCTTCCTTGTATGTGAAAGACAGATTTAGTTTAGTTGAGCATAATTAGCTAAATTTAGATTGAGTAAATGCTTTGATTTATACATTTACTGATGTAGTTTCTCTACACCATCATCATAGGTGGCTGCAATTTAAAGGTTTTATATACAGAGAATAGAATAAGTTTGAAGTATTGAGTTTTTTTGGTTTTATGTACTTTCAGGTACCCCAGGATGCTACTGAAGCTTATACTGAGTCTTTCAGGCTGCAACCCCTTCAGCCATACACTGATTATGTGGTCCAGATACGCTGCATTAATCATGAAAACATTGGTTACTGGAGTGACTGGAGTCCGAATGTGACAGCTTGTACCCCGGAAGCAAGTAAGTTAACACGGAATATGTTATAAGCCATTTTAAAAGTATCCTTGGAAAACTAAAATGAAGGAAACTGGAATTTTCTAGTGCACAAACACTAAAATTGATTAAAACATTTCCCATTATATATATATATATATATATATATATATATATATATATATATATATATATATATATATAATGTTATACTTGATATATCTATACATTTCCACTTGGATTTTTTTGATACTATTGTATTTGTACTTGTATTGTATGTAGAAACAAAATTGTTATTATCATTATTTTAAGCCACACAGTGATGTTAAAAAATATGTATATATAAATATATTTAAAAATGTGTAATAGAAATTCTTTTTTTATTTTTCTAATACTGCTGTTTATTCTCAGTCCCTGAAAGTAAGCCAGACCTATGGCGCATCCATGGAGACAATGACACAGTTGTGAAGCTGATGTGGAAGGTGAACGCTTATTAACTGTGTTTTCTATTATGTGGATCAAGCAAGCCTGGTTATTTATTGGGCTTCTACTCAAATCAAATAAGTTTATTTGTCAAATACACAGCCATACATGTTACAACCAGCAGTGAAATGCTTTTATACTGTTCCATGTTTTAATTCCATGTTATATTGCAGGATCCTGTGAAGTCAAATGGCAAAATATTGAGATATAATTTAATAATCAGTGAAGATGGGATCAGTCCTGAGAGGGGTGAACTCACTTCTAGGGAGTACCAGTACAATATAAAGGGTGAAAGGGCTTTTATCAAAATGACTGCAAGCAGTTCCAAAGGGACATCTCCCCTCACCACTTTAGTGATCTCCAGACGAAATCTGAGTAAGTAATATAATGTTATTTCAAATATAATGTACAGTACTAACATAAATTTAAAATAAGTTTAGATAAGATAAGCCTTTATCAGTTCCACAGTGGGGAAATTCAGTTGTCAGAGCAGCCACAGAACAGCAGAAAGCACTCAGAGATAGAAACAAGCATTAGATTATAGAAAATTATAATATAGCTTATCAAAAACAACTCAGGAATATTTACAATTAAATAACTGTTTATGACTGTACGTGGTTGAAAATTGCCAATCATATATGTACTTGTTGTCCAGAGTATTTCCAGTCAGATATTTACATCAGTGGAGTTATAAGTGAGGCTATGAATGAGGTTAAAGAGTTAGGAGTTAAGGGTTAAGGGTTATAGGTTATAAATTATAGGTTATAAGTGGTCTGCTGTCAGCAGTTTTAATTGATGTTAAGTGTTTCTTTAGTCTCCCTGAGTGACTTGCATGGTTTTTCTTACAGGTTTACCTTATGGAGTAAGTAAAGTCTTTTACTCAGTCCGTGATGGGCAGCTGTGTTTGGACTGGATTCCACCTTCAGAATCCCGCAGTGTCTATGAGTACTTGTTGGAATGGGTGTCTGTCCCAGATGAAGAGAGAGACTGGCAGAGAGTGTCAGCCAGACTGAATAGCACAGCCCTTAAAGGTGAGCACCTCCATGCAGCCTTGTTATACTATTTTTACAGTAGCTGTAAAAAGCACTGTTGTATTTATTATTACTCATTTAGCTCCATGAAGTTATTCAGATATTAGGTATGGGGTGAGTGTTTTTTTATTGTATCCTTGTGATTTACAAGTTACTTATGATTTATAACTGACCTATTATGTTCTCTCAAAGAACAGTTGGTTGTATTTGGTAGCTCAAATGTAAAACTGAGTAAGTAACAAGCTAGCCAGTTTTAGGTCATTATACACTATAATGATTTTGCTCAAAGACTTTTCCCAGCAAACATGATTGCTTTCTGACAACATTTTCTACATTCTTGCAATGTAATATAATTTAGTGACAAAGTTATATTTGCTGTGTTAGAAGCAGAGGTGGGGGAAATGAGTCTCATGACTTGACTCGAGTCAGACTCGAGTCACAATTTTGAGGACTTGAGACTTGCTTGACTAACGCTGGCAAAAGACTCGACTCGACTTTGACTTGATCTGTATAACTTGAGATTTGACTTACACTTGAGACAGATGACTTGAAAAGACTTGATTTTTTTATTTAAATATTTGCTATTTTTGTCATTTAAAAACAAAGTTAGATTACGTTAGAATATTTTATTTTGAAGCATGATCGGCTGATTTTACACTGCATGCAGCATGCAGAACGCTTAACAGCAGCAATATTGAGCCGTTGTAGCACATGGAGCGAGGAGGAGACCAAATATAATTGATGAACATGTGAAAAGTCAGCTTAAAAACGCATGAAAATACTGAACCGTGCAGCTTATTTTCTGAGATAATGAGAGACAAAGGATATAAGAGCAACCTAAACAAAACTAATGAAACTGCAGCAGCCGTATATAAAAGCATTTAAAGATGTCAGATGCACGTCCTTCCACAAACCAATCAGTGTCGAGTGTAGGAAGATGCACACCACGTAAGTGATGACGACAGTCTTGGTGTGCTCACAAGAATGCAATGTGAAAACAAACCTAACCGGACAAAACATATACAAAATAACAAACACACAAAATGAATAAAAAATAAACATGTGGTTTTTGTATGTCATATGCTATTGTTATTTTGTTCTGTTCATATCTACACTGTGTAGCAACCTTGACATCTAGCATATGTAAAGATAAGATTGCTTAAATCTGAAAGTTATGCTAAAGTTAAATATTTCTTTAATGTTGTGGCAGAGATGTTTCCTAGTGTGGATATGAACTGGACAAAATAGCATGAACAGTATGTGACATACTAAAATCATTATGTGAATGTATTAATGGTTTGATGTAATGTTTTGTAATGTTTGTAATATTAACATTTCAGACATTGTTTTTATAGGTAACAGGTTTAAATTTCAGGCAATATGTTTTAATTTATTTTTATATACTTATTTTTATTTTATCTACTATTCAGTTGATGATGTAATACTTTTTGTGCTCAGAAATGTTCTTTAAGAAGCACCTTTGAGAGATGCATTAATAGGTGATGGAGAAATGGCGTGACCCTCTTGATGGGGAAAGTAAGCCATTAAGTAAGTTATGTCATTGTATGTTTGAGGTATATTTGATGTTTATTAGGTTTAGTTTATGTTGAAATAAAACTCATGTTTGTATACGACCGTCTATATTGATTTAAATGTGTAAACTGGGGCAGATCAGACCATATTTGTATGACTTGACTTGTGACTTGCTTGACTTATAGCAGGGACTCGACTTGACTTGCTTGGTTCTCACCACAGTGACTTGTGACTTGCTTGAGACTTGAAGGCGATTACTTGAGACTTGCTTGTGACTTGCACATGAAGGACTTACTCCCACCTCTGGTTAGAAGCATAGTATATGCTTCCCAAGCCATTCTCATTGGAAAACTGATCAGCAAAGTAACAGTCATTAAGCAGCATGATCTACTAAGCATAGCCTGTGATGTAGTGATAATGATTTATGACTCTCACTAAAGATGACACTCTTTCTTATTGCTTTTTTCAACTGTGCAGGAAAGTTTGAACCATTCAAACGATACAAAATATCAGTCTACCCAATATATTGGACGAGATATTCCAACTTGTCTTACAGCTTTCCAGGGAAGCAAAAATATGTGGAAGCTTATCTCAAGCAAGGAAGTACGTATCACTTAATTTGTTAACTGCTTTTGTATGTTTTTTTTTTATTTGGAAAATGATAGCAGTTTGAAAAATAGCTTGAATCAGAGGGTGTATGTGCCCTCGGGGCGTGGCCTGGTGATTAGGGATTTGGTCTTGTGACTGGAAAGTCGCCGGTTCAATCCCCTGACAGGTCATGACTAAAGTGCCCTTGAGTAAGGTACCTAACCCTTAACTGCTCCCTGGGCACCATGGATATGACTGCCCACCACTTTGGGCACATGTTCACAGCCTAATGTGTGTGATTCACTGCATGGATGGGTTAAATGCAGAGGTCAAATTCTATTGTGTGGAACCACATTGGCAAAAAAATTAATCTCTT
>BRDA01007282.1:234-29197 GCA_036984385.1 Crenuchus spilurus
AATAAAATATTGACATTTGCCATCTCCACATCATTGCATTCAGTTTTTATTCACAATCTGTTTAGTGTCCCAACTTTTTGGAATCCGGTTTGTAGATACTGTACCTCAAAATGCTGCCTACTGAGATACCTTATTTTGACCGAATAAAATCAAATGCTTCTGACTGATCAAATGCTTCTGCAGTTGTTAAGGCAATCCCACAATGTAATGTGGTGCAGCAGTGCAACAACCAGCAATATGATTTGTATTATTATTAAATTATTCTTACAATTAATTCTACTAAAATTGCAAAATTACAAAAAACTGCAAGAGCAGATCTATGGGGGTGATATGCTGAGGCCATTTGACTGATGAGGTAAGTAAATGCAGATCACGTGTAGTGGGTGGGAATAAGTGATGTCATCAATGTCTGACAAGAGCGTCTCATTTATCTGTTTTATAAGGGTGGATGATGGTTAGAACACTGACTACTTAAATAGCCATCTACATAGACGCGGTCTAGTTAGACAGATCACTACGTACTGTCAATGTCAAATTTGTTTATGAAGCACATTTAAAAAGATGTGTTGACACATAATACACTAATATAAAAATAACAAAAATAACAAAGAAAAATAAACAAATAAAAACAGTTCAAAGAAAATGACCAAGCACATAACCTAAGTAAAAGTAAATAAAAAACATCACAAAACAAGTAAAAGTCACCAAATACAGTATATACTGCGATAGTGTAAAAATGAGCTTTAAGCCTAGACTTAAACAGTGTTAAAGTAAGTGCTGAATGGATCTGCATTGGTAACTCCTGCTACAGTTTAGGTGCTGCTACAGAAGATGCTCGGTCCCTCCTCTGCTCCAGCCTCGACTTGGGGGAATAGCTAAACCTATTCAGCCTATCTGAGGGATCACGCAGGAACATAAAGTACCAGCAATTCTGTCAGATAAGTGGGAGCTGCCCCATTTAAGGGGCATTGAGACAGACTTATTGATGTTTGACAAATATGGTGAAGATGAAGAAACGCAGGAATTCCCACAAGATGCAAAACAAATAATCACAAATCTTGTGCATCTTTCTGATTTGGCACATCTTTAAACTGCGAGCAGTTGCCACTGTTCATCTTAGAGTCTGTCAATTCCTACTGAGCTCTCTACATAGACTGCATTTTACATCACAATATGCACCCCTCAGTCATGCTGTTTGCCATCAACAGCCAGGACCCAAAAGAGTAAAAATCGCAGTGCTCTTTCTGGGCAGGTAGATGACACTCTCACTCTCCCCATCACTCTCACATTGCAATGTCCGCTGGCTCAGGCGTCTACAGATTGGTCCATTCAGAGCTGGGAACCCTGAGTTTTCCTCTGAGCACGTTGGCTCCCCAGTGACTGTGCATCAGAGGTAGTTTGAAAAGAGATGGTGGCCGCATCCCACGCATCGGAGGAGGATTGTGCTTGTCTTCACCCTCCTAGAGTCAGGGACCGTGCAAAGTGATGGGGAGAGCCCCTAGCAGATGGGACGGGTTAATTGGATACTACTACATTGGGAAGGGGAGAAAACTGGCAAAAATTAAAAGAAAAGGGAAAGAAAACAATATGCAACTATGAGAAGAATTCTTAGATACCTCAAAATGCTGCCTAGTGAGATACCTTGTTTTGACAGAATACACACAGAGCCGGCGCTAGGCATTTGCGTGCCTTAAGCACAAATGCTGTGCCCCCCCCCCCCCCCCAACACTCCCCCAGACTTCAAATTCATGATCGCAGGGGTGACGATGTGTTTGGCAGCAGCGAAAGTTGCACACCAGAAAGCTTATTTGCTAAGGTGCTGCTTGGGTGCCCTGTGTGTGGCATTAGCCCTCCCAGGGGGTAGGGGGGATGGCGCCAGAGACTTTGTGTGGTACCCCCATGGGCACGTGGGGCCCCACGTGCACTGCATGATCAATGTGGGCAAAGCGCCAACCCTGAATACACAGTTTATTTAGTGTAGACCCTCTTCTGAAAGTCCTTTGTGGTTTGCGAAACCAACCATCAATGATCATGACATCTGGATGCATCTTATCTATTTTGTATTGTTATAGTCCAGCTATAGTGTTTTATAAGCTCACCTGAGCCAATTCAATCTCTGTAGTACATCATTAGGGTTCTGTAGAATCACGAAATGACCACATGAATCTTAATATCAAAATGACAAACCAGATTGAAACGGTCTGAAAAGTATCTGAAAGTGTCTCGTTGTAGCCATTCAGAGTGTGTGTGCACTGCTGTATATATCAGGATGCAGGCACACACACTCCCAAGACCTGAAAAAAACTGCCACCCTTGATATGAGCTGTGAAGCTCAAACTCTCACGCTTTCCACAGCGCTAGGCTGGTTATCTCAGCTAGGCCACATGGCTGCAGGTTAAAAAGCCAAGCTAGAAGAGACATTTCCCATGCTGGCTGTCTAGAAAGTGTTTCCACAGGGAGCAGCTGCTTTGTTGAACATGTGAGTCGTCCCTCAAACAAGGGCTCATTTAAAAACATAGGTGGAAGCGGCAAGAAAATAATCACGACAAAATCTTCCTCAAGGGAAATTCAGTTGAGGATCACCTTTTGATCCCAGCCCTCCATACGCCATGACAAATGACCATGAATGTTTGTTTGTAGGATCGAACTGGAAGCATATAACCTCTAAAAACGTGATGCTTTTGCAACAGCTAATGTCTGCTAGCTTCTAGACATCTAAATGTGGGCTGCAGTGCCACAAGAGCACAAACAAGAAATCAATGCTGGCTAGTAGAGAAAGACACATACGAGCAGATGTCTTTCAGTCTTGATTTCTTCAAGGGCTCAGGGGAAGATCACTGCTGATCATGTAATTTAGTCCAAGAGAAGGTTTAACGTGCATGTAGAAAATACTTTCATTAGCTACGTCAGAGGATTCCAGGGAAAGCTTACAGTTTAATGCCCCACCCTAGCTCAAAAGGCAATGGAAAAAAAACACTGCATACATTTTCTGCAGAGGACCAAGCAGTCATTCTTTTCTGGCTGAATTTTTGACTCCATCTTCAATACAAAATTGATGTCCACTTTTTGTGTAACCTGTGGAAACACACTATTATATGATAACCAAACAGTATCTGCACTTTTAAAATTGTTTTTAGAACTGTTCATCAAGATGGGAAGATGTTTTCTCCAGTATTATACCAGGATTGTGTTGAGGTGAATAATATTTTCACTTATTTAACCTTATCTGCCAGTTCTGCATATTGATGATATTTATTGATGTGTGCTTGCTTTACTTAGGATATTGATAACTAGTGTAGCATCACCATACTCAATACCAAATTGATAATTTTGTTCTTTTTAAAATGTAACAAAGAAATCATGAAAAAAATACAGCAAAAACAGTAAAATACACTAAATATGGTGCCATTTGTTTTGCAAATGCATTGAAAATATTTAAAGTATAGAACTGCCAAGTTCAATCCTTTCAATAATCGATATAACTCTATTAAATACAAGCAAAAATACTACTTCAGAAAGCAAACGAAAGGTGTAACTGTTCATAAACATTAACCACAACCTCTTCAACACTGATTAGAATGCTATCAACAAGTCCATCAACATTAACTCGCTGTCTGACTTCACAATCAATAAGTTCAGTTAAGGGAGCTTTTCTCAGGAAGATTATCATAAATACAGTACATGAGGAGTCACAATCTAGAACCCAATGTCATAACTACATGTATAACTTACGAAGAGTAAGAATGTTGTATGTTCTCATCATTTTCATTGAATTAATGCAATTATACTATATCCTAGATCCGCACTAACTCAGAGAGACAGTTCAGTATGGACTGGTCATTTCACATTTTGCTGATTTTTGTTACTCCTATGCTCATCTACTTCCCCATAAGGCCGTTTTTGTGTGCAGTGTAGCATAAGATTCCTCCAAAGCCTTGGTCCCTATACAGCATACTCGGCTGTTTACTTGTAAGAGAAAATACTGCAAACTTTCAGTAATTTAGTGCAACGCTTCTCTTTGTTCAAATTCTGCATTTAATGGGATTTCAACAAGTTTACAAATACAAAAATGCCAATATAATGGATGATTAGTCAGTACTTTAATGAAGTCAGAAGCATCATTCAGCTTGAAGATAAAACTTTATCTTAGCTAAACAAACAAGATTAACTACACAAACAAGAGTTCAATCTTTTTACTTTCAGTTCCATATTTCACATGGATTTAAGCTTATTCCTTGTTCGCTACATACTTAAAGACATTATATCTTAAATTAAATGAATGGCTAAAACAGAAATCAACATCAAATTTTGGCAATCAGGCAAGACATGTTTGCAGTCCATATGTTGTTTATTTACTTCAGAACATTAGCTGTGAGGCTAATGTTGCTCACAAACATTAGAACTCAATAGTTACCTAAATACCCTTGTTGTGTTAATCAATACACATGACCAAAACTTCTCTCAAACCACATCCTGATCTTAACTAAAGCCTTGCACAGTAGTCGGTGTGGTTTAGGATGGTATATGATTTACTGTGTACTATAAATGTTAATAAAACCTCACTGTAACAAGCACACATGACAGAAAACAAAAGCTTTTGCCTGTTTGTAGTCTGAGTTAAACAGTCTGGATGTGGATTTGGTTTGAGCTGGGTCAGAGAAGTTTATTGATGTATTTTTATATCATTTTTACTGGGCTGTTTTGGGTAACTAATTAGTTTCACTGCAGTTCATTGCTGCAGTTCTAAATTAAAGAAGCAACCCAGAATGTGTTTGCTGATCAACTACATCTTGTAAGTGGAAAAATGAGTAAATGTGATTTCTGGATGGAGCTTTAACAAGTAACAAGAGCTACAAAATACAGTTAAACACATGCTATTTGCCAGTGTCTGAGTCAAGCTAGAACCTAAGGCTATCTGCAAACAAAACAGACTTTTTGAGTGATTCCTTACTGCGACATGAGGCTGCAGGTTGTGTCAGGAAAACATACAGCTGATATGCAGCATCCCGTTAAAAATCAACACATTCATCCCATTAAAAACAGCGGTGCACCTGCTCAAGGCGATTTTGATCTACCTGCAGTGATGAAGGTAGATCATGGACATATTGTTACACAACAAATACACACACCTCAGAACTCCTCTCCAGCATCCGCAGTCTTTACAATACACCGTCCATTGCGATCGTGCAGCTGTCGAGCGTTTCTCTCACCTGCACAGCAGCTCGTGCAGAGGACGCCATTCAAAAAGCTCGCGGCAGCACAGCCAGCGGTTCCCTGCGGAGCCACTGCGCTGGAGAGGCTCGGCTAGAGCTGTACAGCACCTCGGGGCGTCAACATTGGGTGGCAGAGAGCAGCTTAGTCAAGATTAAAGAAGCACGAAATGTGAGGCTGGGTGTGACATGAAAGATTTAGCAGCCTCTCTCTAACAAACACCAGCACACGTACAGAAGGATGCTTAAGCAATATTAGCTAACATTATGCTACACAGCAGGGATGGGTGATACTACTCATTCTCCTGATACGGAGTAATTCACATGCCGATACCTCGATAACGTTACTGATAAACTGAGATCGAAAATCAAGATGGTGGTTATTTTGATCAGCATTAAACCTGTATGTGACATTACTGAAATACCGAAAAGTCTGTTTTGTTAAAGAATCAAATATATAAATATATAATAAATTATTGTGATAAGGGTTGTTAAAGTTGCTGTGTTTTATGCTAGGATACATTAGCAACATACAGAAAGGAAGAGCAGTCAGCAGTAGAGTCTGATGTAGGGTCTAAAGGGTTAAAAAGTCAATATTTTTATGCGAGGTTTTGATATAATAAAAAAGAAACATCAGGATCAGCCCATCCCTATCACCCTCCACCTGCCTCCCCTCTTCCTACAGAGCAGGGATGGATCCATACTGCTCATTCTACCTTTAGATCTGATACGGAGTAATTCCCATACAGATATTTCAATACCAGTACTGCTAAAATTTTGATTTTTGCACATTTTTACAATGAGGATCAGAAATGTTGACATCAAAATTTATTATGGTTATTTTGGTCAGCATTAAACCTGTCAGTCTTAATATGTGACATAACAATACCGAAACACAGACCGTAACCAAACGTAAAAAGTATGTATGAACAGCGCCGGCCATTCGCCATACAGCATTTGTACTTGGGGCAGCCACATGCATAGCTCTGGCACTGTGTATGAATGCATAATTCAAATGCAAAACTAAATTATTTAAAAATGCACTTGATGGCGGTTGTTATAGTTGTGTTTTATGTCTGAATAGATCTGAAATAAAGAGAGAAATGAGCAGAGGCTGATGTGGGGTCATAAGGGTTTAAAATATCGATATTATAACGCGAGGAAACACCGGGATCAGAAATATCGATATATCAGGATGGATCAGCTCAGCCCTACTATAAAGAAGATACAGCTGCGAGTTTGCCACTTGCCAAGTTCGTCTTTATCCCTCATAGCAGATCTTATTTTTTAATAAAACGCGTGTGAGAAAGTTCTGGTTCTGGACATTTGGGCCCACGTTTCGTCCGCAATTGCCCAGTGGTTACAGTCCCTGTCTGAAAGCCATGAAGTGGGCGTAGCAGCAGGCTGACAGTCTCCTTCACTGATAACAGCTCCTTTTGTTTATCGGCTCGTGACAGTGCGCTTTCAACCGTCAAAAAATTAGCTAACCTGCGTTTTAACTGTCACAAAATGACAAGTCACCTTATTAAACTCAATAAACGCCCAACAACAGACTAAAAACGTTTTCACATCGCTGAGGAAAGACTAGTGTTCTAAACGCTGAACAAACCCGTCATTTTAAAACAGTTGTAAACGCTCTGACCGAGCATAAACATCTCTCACCTGTTTTCAGCAGTCTAACGGTTTTCCACCATCTTCCGTTCCTGCCGTTCACTCTGACTGTGCCCGTGTGCGTTTTCTTTCCTCACCGGTTTTCTGACAAATCCCGCCTCACTATGCTACGATTGGTTGATAGTATAGCGCTCTCGGCGTTCGGATTGGCTAAAGAACCTGCTAGCCAATCCTAGTACAAACGGCACGGTAATACCAGCCAATTCTGACGCAGGAGGCGGAGCTTGACGGAAAACGGGTGCAAAAATATAAACAGTGGCTCAGTGACTCCTCCCTCACAGCAGGCGTGACATCAGAGGCCTGCGAGTCAAACAATACAAAACGCTTCACTATTTCTGAATGAAGCACTGCTGCTGAAAACAGTTTGTAGAGTAACTTTGGACAACACTGAGTCAAGTGTTAAATCTCTCTCTCTATGTGGCCGTCGTGCTTGTACTCATGAGAAAATGATTATTTTGATACAGTTTTGCCTACTTTCCAGTCACGTCTCCATAAAAAAAAACACTGAAGTGCAATCCCACTCATTTAATTCAAACTATCAAAATCATTAATTTGAACAATTTTATCAAAATGCAGACTGCATATATTTCATTGCATCTGAAAAGCACCAGTTAAAAAACATTTTGTTTTTCCAAAACTTTATTTCATGTGGTAGACAAATGACAAAAACAATGTCTCTGGGTAGTGATTTATTTAATCTACAAATAAATATAGAACACATGGATGAGATGCTAGATTTGTTAGTTATTGTGACTGAAATAAACTACAGTACCTTATGTAAACTTACCTAAAATACATGAAATATACCAAAACAAAAATTACACTTCTTCCCAACGTTTGATAAAATTTATGAGAATGTATCTGCATAGATGTACCAGCGCGTTTCAGCTCAGTTCTACATAATGTTGCATTGCAGCATTCAATCCACAGACGTGATAGAAGAAAACAGATTCAACATGTAACACAAATGTAATCATTTTCAGTTCTTTTAAGACAACATAAAATTAATATTAAGCTGTTAAAAGTTAGATATTTCAAAATTGAGCAGAATAATAGAATAGCAGTTAAGGTGGAAGCCCTGAAAAGATAAGACTTAGAATATAGTTGATTCTCAAAAAAGTTTTCATCTAAACAAGACTGTGACAGCTCCCGTTGGTTTACTGCAGACTTCACTGAGCAGGTAGTTGATATAGTGGCAGAACCTTATAGCAATAGTACAAAAAGCAAGAACATATTATGGAAAGAAAACAGGAGTGTTTTTTCTCCTTTTGTGCCAGTTTGGACCATGGAAGCAGGAAAAAACATGTCAGATTCTGCTTTTTGAACAAGTAACAAAAAGGCAGCTCACTTTATCAGAAGCAAGCCAACTGATTCAAGTAACAGACATATAACAAGAAGACTTTTAGGTGGCCATGACAGGTCTCATTTTGGTGCAAGTGAACAGCATAGAACTCATTAATCTTACATGTGGTGTGCAGTGTAACAAGAGTTAATCACTGTTTAAAGCTATCCTTCATTAGGGTCTCTTATCTACATCAGCTGTCAACTCTATTGTGTGTATTTCAACTAAAAACAACCCAAAATCCTATGACAAACTTTGATACAATGAAATGTGAGCACCTGGACACAAAACATATTTCCTTTTGCCAAGAGATAATGAATAGAAGGCAGTGTAGCTTTAAACACATTTGGCTATACACAAAAAGGGGTGAAGAAATAATTAACTTTATTGCCAAGCAAATAAAACAGCAACCCACCACTTCAGACCGCTATGGCACCTCAGACCAACATGGTGCAAGGGAGACTTCAGAAAGGCCAGATATCAAAAGCCAAACTGAAATAGCCCTAGTTAAAGTCACTAAAGGAAGATGAAAGTGAAACATATCAACATATGTCACTGTGCAATTGTGCAAATACTTTCTAAAATTAATGGTATTAAATTAAGCCTAAGCTTATTATCACTAAGATCCAGTTTTTCGCACTCAGTTTAAGTCTATCCATAAACTAAATAATAATGTCAGTAGGTTATCATTTTTAGCCCATTATCAGATTCAGAACTGCTGTTCTAGAGTCCTAGATATGCTAAATATGTCACATTTTTAATAACTGTTTTAGTGTCAAAATAAAACAGACATTGATTCATTTAGCCAGGAAATAGTTTTGCATATGTAATAAAATGACAGAAGAGTAAATCTGAAAATGACAACTCATAAGACTGACAAGGTCAAATTGCCTATGCATTTCTAACATCCAGCCCTCTACAAACGTGCCATAAATCACTTCCACTACTATTACAAGATTGCTCGATTTCTACAGAGTTATTACAAGAGGTTGGTAATTACTACAGCAGGGCTGGATCAACCATGACTGCCTAAGAGTTCATTAGCTGTAATAAATCATGAAATGAGTGAAGCTGTGAAGCTACCATGAATTTTACATCAGAGTATTTTTTGCATAAATATAGATTAAAAGTAGTGTTAAAAGATAAGCAGCATCTGTCAACCCAGGCCCGATAAAGCCTTGTTTGGTGGGTGCAGAAAATAAGCACCATAAGTGTTAGACTTTAACTTGGTAGCTTGTACTGATTCTGAATAAAGTAATACCATCCACACATACATATGAGTGGAGAAAAAGACTTGCACTCTATTGCAAGTGCTCAAATTCCCCTTCATAAGGAAAACCCACGCCTGTGTGATAACACTACAAAAAATTGATAAAATCACACAGTTTGTGCTTAAATAAAAAGATCCATCTGATGTACACAGCCAGATGATCTTCATTGTTCTAGAGTGTAATGAATGTGCTTCTAAGAGTCTACAGAGTTGGTGGTATGAGGCCTGAGCCAAAAGGTACAACAAATAAAGTTTAACTATCTCATGAACGCTGCACATTTCCACTGTACCTTAATCAGATGTGTAAAAAATGTTTAATGAATAATGATCACACCAGGCTCAATCTTCTATACCGTTTGAAAGGATTTTGAGAAGCTTTTGAAAATCTTTGATTGTGCTCACGTGACTGAATCTGACTGTACAAAATGCTCTGATATTAGTACATGCCAGTATAAAATCTAAAAGAAAAGATGAAGATGGGCATCAGGGCCCTGTAATGCTCTTAATTATACAAACAGGAGTGAAAGTGTTGCAGGGTTAATTTTGGATTCCAAGACGTGTAATATCAAGTGTGCAATGATAGGAATGCTACAACTGAAGGCAGCATCATAAGAGCATTCAGCACCCATTCCAACAGGAATTCCATCTATTTAACTATTTCTGTATAATAAACATGTAAGATGTAAACAAAGCCATTCAGAGTGAAGTTGTTTGAAAGGTGCTGTCCTATAAAATCCTACCGAGTCAGATTTTTTGATGCAAAAGATTTCCAAAACATGTAATATATCTCTAAAATCTATATCACTGAAAGTTATTACATTAAATGGTTACAAATACTCTGCCTTTTGCCTGTTTTGATAGTTCTGAGGTAAAAACTGTAAAAATTGTGCACATTTTTTTTTGTTTTGTTTACAGGTCATTTTGGACAGAAAATAAAATGCCTTTGATCCCTCGTTTCTGATCCCTCGTTCGTATCTCCACAATTGTCAAGAAAATCAGAATCAGTAAGCTTCTTTGTAATGCACTATTGCACATCACACTACTCTGAATGACTGTTTCCATCTCAACAATTGAAGTACACTAGCATTTGGAAAAATGAGTGGAATTCCCTTTAAGTTGTGGATGACAAAAAACAAATCCAACACGAGAAATGATATACATAACTGACAAAATATCTAAACAGACCTGAGATATCAAGTACCTGAACTAAAGCAGACACTGCAGACCAGCCAAATCATGTGTGTCACTCTGCCAAGGTTCATCATTGGTTTTCATCATGAAGGGGAATTTGCTTATTGACAAACTGGAGTCCAGCTACTTTCAGAGGGTGGGGCATAGGTGGGTGGTGCCAAAATACAAGGCTGACCTATTAGGGTTCACCCATGTTCCTGTGAGTGCAGTGTTTCTTGGGCTACTGACCTATGACCGAGTCCAACCACTTCCTGTAAGCATTGGCAAAACGGCCTTGTTCTGGGCTCCGGCAACTACTGAGTATTCTTGAAACAAACACATGTTCAGAGGGGAGACCGGGACAGGGAGGTACAGGCCCTCTCTTCAGCCGCTTGGTGTCCTGTGAGTAGCTTCCGTGCTTGTTGCTGTCCGTCACACAGTCCACATCCATGGCCTGTAAGTTCCTGCCCTCGCGGTGCAGATCTGATGCTTCACTTAGAAGAGCAGCAGTGTGGGTGAGCACTGGAGACTGAGGAGATGCACCATGACTGTTTTTCAGCCAGTGGTGCCACAGATAGAACACATGTCGTCTGTTGAGGAAGATATTTATTATGAGAATTATAAATAATAATAAAAATAAGTTTAGACTGGACCAAACATTAAGTACGTGTACAGTACATCCATTATCTTATCCGTTTAATCCTGATCAGTGTCACAGCGAGTCCGCTACGTCTTTAATGGGTGCAAGGCAGTACATTCTACTATCTTAAACCCCAAGACAGTGCACCAATCCATTGCTTGGCAGGCGTGCGCGCGCGCGCACACACACACACGCACACACAGTCATGGCCGAAAGTGTTGGCACCAGTGAATTTTTTACAGAAAATGAAGTATTTCTCCCAGAAAATTATTGCAATTACACATGTTGTTATACACATGTTTATTTCCTTTGTGTGTATTGGAACAACACAAAAAAAACAGAGGAGAAAAAGGCAAATTTGACAATTTCACACAAAACTCCAAAAATGGGCCGGACAAAATTATTGGCACCTTTTCAAAATTCACACTTTCAACCATGACTGTACATACATACATACAGCAGGACACTTTAGAGTACCCAATTCACCTCGTGTCAGTTTTTGGACTGTAGGAACAAACAAGACCCCAGAAGAAACCCCAAACAGACACAGGGGAACAGAGAAACTCCACCCAGATGAGGACTTGAACGCAAGACCTCAGTGCTGAGAGGCAAATATGCTAATCCGTGTATAGTAAATCAAATATATTTGATTAATTGAAGTCAACTACTAGGCAATTTGCAAATAGCATATTAAATTATTTATAGGTTTCTCTTATACAGCCTTTATAAGTCATTTTAACGTTGCTATTTTAAAGTTATAAATAATAGAATACTGACACCGTTAGGCATTTTTTCTTTTGCCTTTTGTTAAAAATGTAATGCTTTGTTTTATGAATTCCTTAAATTCTAGGTCTCCTATTCGGTTGTTGATATTATTCTGCAACTGCTAAGAATGATAAAAGTAAGGTACTGAATTGTGGGCCTGTGTCCCTTAAGCTTAAGAGTTTAACAAATAAATTTGCTGTTTTAATTCTTTGCTATTGTTTTGCCATGCTAAATATACTATAAAGCAATTTTATGTATGAACAGTGCTATTTTTAACTTAAGTATAACTATTTAATGACTATTAAAATCATAATAGCTTCACAGTAAACGTGACAAACTTTCCTATACTGTATCTGCAGTGGGTACAGTGTAGTAAATCAGGCCCATCTGTTGCTATGGCACTTTTTAGAATGACAAGACGAGCTGAGGAGGTATAAACACCATTCACTGAGCAGCTGCTGTCCTCAGAGAGAGCGAGCAGAAGAGAACGAGACAGAGAGCAAGAGACAGAGAGAGATTCCCCTTCAGTGAGCTATGGCTCTGCAGCACAGGATCATCCATCAAACTATAACACTGCGCTATAAACACATCAAACCAGTCCAGGAGAAGGCCAAGGACAGCCTACTGGAGACAAAGTCACACCACTCACACAGGGCACAGCCAGAATGGCTCAAGCTGGGTCTGATAGTGACTGATGGAGCAACTTCCATCAGCACAGCATGCAACTGGAGAGCACATTCTACCTGATCACCAATCCAGATGGAGATTAATATGAAGAGTCACTGAATGGAACTCCAGCTAATGTGTTACACAGCCCAGTCAGTGCCGAGTCAGAAAATAGGACATATTCATTAGTAAGACTTGAGTGGGTCTTAACTCTCTTTATTGAAAATGTTTTTATTGACACCACTGCAAGAAAAATCTCAGAAAGCCCTGCACAACTGGTGAATCAGTTATAATGACAGAAATAACCTGACAATCAATCTTCCCTAATTAACAGCCAGAACCAATGTTACCTCATTTATCCTCCTGATTGCCAATCTATCTAACTAGACTGGGGGCTCTGCATTATACCACAATTATATGAAACAAAATTGCTTGCATATACACATTTATGAAAAGTTCAGACACCAGGTTGGACCAGACTGCACAGAGGTTGACTGATTATCAGCGTCGACCAACACTCTGAGTCGACATCTAGCAATGTTTTGATTATTCAGATTAACTGATCAAATAGTTTCAGATTTTGTTTTTATTAACATTGCACATACAGTAACTATGAAAGTATTCACCCCACTGGCCATTTTTCATGTTTTGCTACCTCACAACCTGGAATTAAAACAAATTATTTCAGGGTTTGCATAATTTCATTAAGAGAACATGTCTACAACTTTGAACATTTTCCTTCTTTTTTCTTTTTACTGTGAAGTAAACAACAAACAGGACAAAACCACAGGAAACTTCAGTGTAGATAACTATTCACCCCCCCTAAAGACAGTATGTTGTAGAGCCACCTTTTGTGGCAATTACAGTTGCAGGTTTTGGATACGTCTCAATGAGCTTACCACATCTTGCCACTAAGATTTTTGCCCATTACTCCACGCAAAACTGCTCTAGCCCCTTCAAGTTAGATGGTTTCTGCTGGTGAACAGCAATTTTCAAGTCTGATCACAGATTCTCAATTGGATTAAGATCTGGGCTTTGACTAGGCCATTCTAATACATTTACATGTTTCCCCTTTTAAACCACTCTAGTGCTGCTTTAGCAGTATACTTTGGGTCATTGTCCTGTTTGGAGGTGAACCTCCATCCCAGTCTCAAATCACTTAACTGACAAACAGGTTTTCCTCAAGAATATATATTCCCTGTATTTAGCACCCTCCATCTTCCCCTTGAGTCGGACCAGTTTCCCAGTCCCGGCTGCTGATAAACATGCCCACAGCAGGATACTGCCACCACATTTCACTGTGGGGATGATGTTCTAGGGGTGACGAGACGTGTTTTGCACCAGACCAGCGTTTTCCTTGGTGGCCAAAAAGTTAAATGTTGATCTCATCTGACTAGAGAACCTTCCTCCATACATTTGGGGAGTGTCCCACTTGCTTTTTGGCAAAGTCAAAACAAACCTTCCTTTCCTTGGCTGTCAGGAAAAGTCCAGTTCAGTGGAGTATACAGCTTATTGTGGTCATATGGACAGATACTCTAGTCTCTGCTTGGGAACTCTGCAGCTTCTTCAGGGTTACCTTTGGTCTCTGTGCTGCCTTTCTGATTAATGCCATCCTTGCCCAGTCTGTCAGTTTTGGTGGGCAGTCCTCTCTTGGCAGGTTTGTTGTGGTACCATGTTCTTTCTATTTTATGATGATGGATTTGATGGTGCTCTGGTTTGGGGTGGAGAATAATAAGAGATTTAGATTTTTTTATATAACCCAACCCTGACTTTTATACCTCAACAACTTTGTCCCGGACTAGTTTGGAGATCTCCTTGATTTGCAGGGTGTTGTTTGGTTAGTGGTGCCTGGCTTAATAGTGGTGCCTTGCTTAATGGTGTTGCAGACTCTGGGGCCTTTCAGAAAAGGTCTGTACACACCGACAGATAATGTGACACTAAGACTGCACACAGGTGGACTTCATTCATGCCAATTTTCAGTTGTTTATTTCCAAAAAAGCTATATTTCTCATTTCACTTCACCAAATTAGATTATATATTGTGCAGAAGCATGACATACAATCCAGATAAAAAAACACTTAAATACAGGTTGTAATGTAACAAAATAGGTAAAAAGCCAAGGGGGTGAATACTTTCACAAGGCACTGTATCTGATGCAAACACTTTAGATGAGCAAAAGTTGAATCTAATCCAATGTGACTGCACACAACAAAACTTGAAATTGAAAAATGTGATTATATCATGCCACATTCAAAAAGAAAACTCAGAAAATTTCTTATAACTTCAGTATGAATGGGTGTACTAAACTGTTGTCAAAGAATGCAAGTAAAAGCATTAGTTTTATTGTCAAAAAAAGGGAAAAAAATCAAAATGGTTAGCGAATGGTAGCTTTTGCGACTTTATGTACATAAATATATACACCACAATTTTAAATATCACCTTATTTATAAAATATATTTATGAAAGTTTTTCCTATTATATTGGTCTTTTAAAATAATTTACATAAAAACAATTCACTCATGGCAATGAAAGCTATGCAATCATATTGTGGAGTCCATAACTAGATCTCCAGCCCACTCACCTGTGACACCACAGCGTCTCATGGCCTGGATATGATTCAATGAGGTCAGTGCAGAGCTCCATCTCCTCATGGAAGAGCTGAGGGATGGCACTAGCATGGGGGTCATCTGCTACCCCTGCCGTGCCCTCTCCATTAGACTGATGGATCTGATGGGAGTCAGTCAGGGTCTGTGGAGGGAGGTGGAGACCCTCTGTCTGCTGCCTCTCCCATGATTGACCAAGCTCACCTAGCAGAGCCTTGAGCAGGAACTGACGGTAGTGGAAGCCACTGTGGTCGGAGACATGCATGGACACCCAAATCCTTGTGGAGGAGATCTCATCATGTAGAATCTGCAGAGAGACAATACAAAGGCATCACCTACATGCTCCCTCAGGTATTAATGGCATCTCTTGGCATCGAATGTTCAGTCACACTCGGTATGGCTCGTAGGTCATGCTGGACACTTTGGTGAGATGGGAAGCAAGAATTTCTAACTTCAATAAACATTTTTGGCAGAACTTCTCATAACGTGTTCATAATTTAACAGAACAAGTAATTCCGACTAGATAACTGGTATCTTCCGTCAACGGTTTTTAGCAGTCTTGTTCCACAGATGAGATGGACCGTGTCTATAGCAATATGATATGCCACAATTTTAGTAATGTCACCCCACTTCTCACTTTTTCTCATATAAAGCACATCACAGGTTTGACTTTTGTAACGTGGTTTGTTTCAGGACTTGAGGCTGTTAAAGCTTCACGGTCTGGGCTGCTGCACGCAGTTTCACACACTCCACATACGGCTCTATATGACGCTGTTGTAAATAGTGGAAAAGATTAGTGGTGATCGAACCTTTTGTCCAGACTTGAATACGTTACTCTGCTGCTCATCTGACACTCTGAATCCAAACCATCTCCAAATAATTTAGCCATTGTTTTTCTTTTTACTTAACAACTCCTCTGTGATCACTTCTTTCACGTCTCTCTGTCTACATGCTGTCACTGTCTGCCTCACGTGTGAAGCAGTGGGGGACAGGGGAGTTTTTGCAAGGGAGAGAGGAGAAGCAGTGTGAAGTTGTACAGAGGTAAAATGGGGGATCTACAAGTGTAATTACGATGCAACATAAACTATATCGATATAAACGATATTGTCTCATCTTATATTGCGTATAAAAATATATTAATATTTCCTAAAAACTTGATATATCTCCCTGTCCCAGCATCTATATTTAGTTTGGTTGGCATGCAGGCATATACATCAATAAGCCAAAAGACTATGATCAATATGAACAGTTTCATCCCACAGGCTGTCAAAATCCTTAACAGAAACAACCTGCCTCTTGAAGACTAAATAACACTGCAAATTCATGTACTCCGTCACACTCATTGCAATTATTTTGCATGTATGCACACTGCTATTAGTAGTAGTAGTAAATGTAAGAAGAACATAACTCCATATTTGCTTTTCTTTGCATTTAAAACATCCCCCTTTCTCTATTACTTTTTAACTCCTTATGGTTTTAACACCACAGTTATACGCTCAAATATCTGTTACTAGAAGTGTTTTTCACAAGGAGTTAAAAGGCAGTGAACAACTGAGTGTGAAGACTTACTGGGGTAGACTTACTAGTATTAGATGACTGATTAGAATTGGATCTGAACATATAGATATAGAGTAGAGAAAATGTTAAATATGAAATAATATTTAATAAATAGCTTAAATAAATGTGTTAAATATTGAAATGACGTTATATTTGGTGACTTGAATAGGACTCGAAGTTTAAGACTTGGGACTTGACTCGAGACTCACTTGTATTGACTTGGGACTTGACTCGTGACTTAATTGTCAAGACTTGGGATTTACTTGTTACTTGCAACTTAGTGACTCGTTCCCATGTCTGACAATAGGAATGACGAACTTGATAGGAAGGTCCTCACAAGCACTGAAGGTATCATCAGAACATAACATTTGGTCAGCCAACACATCAACTATGAGAACGGACTGCTTACCACCTAATATATCTCAGACCTTGACATACACCATTATTATGAAATTACTAGCCTAACCTAATATTTTTGTAATCGAGTATTCTGTTGATTTTTCATCGATTAATCGTATAAATCATACTTCTGTGTTTTTAAACAAATATATCAGTAGTGTGTTATGCAACATGAAATGCCTCTTTAAATGAGCAAGTAATTGGCTGCTATTCCTCACAAAAGGTTTTTTTTTTCCAAACTCAACACTTTTATTAAGTCAAAGCTTAAGACCTTTGGCTTATTGCATCCAGAACTATTTAATCAACATTTCTGTGAAACTTTTATGATGATGTACATGAAAAGAAACTATGAAATAAAAACATAGGTTAGCCTATTTTTCCTTAGTTTTATGTCAATAAAAAAATAAAAAAGTGTGTGCGTGTGTGTGGCGGGAGGGATAAATGACGAGTGATACTGTACATTCCAACAAGCGCGTGTGTTCATAGCAGTTAGCAATCGTACACACACACGTTCGTCAGTGCTGCAGCACCTGAACCAAGGAGAAGTGAAGTTAATGTGAGGAGGCTTTTGGTTCAGATCCGTTTTAGTGTCTGCCTTACGTAGCGTAAAATAGTTCCACACTTAGACATTTTCTGCCTTTTATGCACACCGTGTCTTCATTTCCCGCTATTGCCACAGACAGCAAAAAAAATTGCGCCACTTTTAATCTTTGCAATGTGCATCAGTTATAACAGTCCGTGTAAAACAATGATACAAGAACTGTGCAGTAGTCTACAAAGCGCGAGTGATACGATAGAAGAGACATTTATAATAGACAGACTTTAGTGACATGAATTAAACTAAGCCTCGAGGCAAAAACATTTTTGTAATAAAATTAATTGAGTTTCTTGAATAATCGTTTCAGCTTTAAAAATTACTATTATAAATGTTATCCAAGAGAAGTCATAATGATTTGGTTCATCAGGTGCTCTGCCCACTCATCTCCTCAAAGACAGAATACTGAAAAAAACTCCTTTCACCTTTCTAAGAAACAGTAAGTTTGATGTGTGTTAATTATTTTAAACTGTACTTCTTTTGTATGTGTTTAAAAAGTCACTATTATGATGAACGGATGTGATTTCTAATAGTCTGATAATTATGGTGACAATCATTGTTGTTTCAAATGTACACAAATTTAGCACAGTGTAGCACTTCATTCTGAAAACTCAGTGTTATAGCAGCTCTACACAAAGTGTGCAACTCCTTTTTGAAAGAGGGTTAGGTAAAAGAAAAATCACCTCAGCTCACTAAACCTATTCATACTGAATTAAGTGGTGCAAATAAGACCTTATTCTTGAAGAATTATTAGGCAGTAACATTACTGCCCTCCTTGTTAACCAATCAGCCATAAAATAAAATGGGAATGGTTATGTTGCTGGCAAATCTGTTGTGATCCATTAAAACCACTAGCTCATCCTGTTTAGTTCAGGCCCTGAGGCTCAGACTGTGCTCTAGAGCATTTGCCTAATTCTGAAACCCATTAAGAGCTGATAAGGACACACCAAATGGCCTGAGATTCAGTGAACCCTGAGATCTAATAAGCTATCCTAACGACTGGCACACAGTTCCAGCACACTTTACAATGAGAAAATAGTCCACAAAACAGGTCACCTCTCAAAGCCCCAAAAGGCCTTCAATAAGAGGGGAAACAGACAATAATAAAGCCATTCAGCATCAAAAATGATTTGACATTCTATGTCTTTTGGATAATACTTGAACCAAGACTCTCTTACTTATAAAAAAAATAAATGCTAGCAGCATAAACCTCCAGTCTTTATGTAAATAATCACCCATAGTGTACAAAACCACTGTTCCTCTCTAACTAATAATTTCCCTCATGCTGTGCAGTAATCACATCTGATGCCATGTCTAATCTAATAAGCATACACACTGGTCGCCCACACCTAACTCATTATGAGAGACCCAAGGATGTGATAATGTAAAATATTCCATCATCAAGTTATATCATCTTCAATCAAGACTGAATATTTATCAAGATGAGTGTGTTCTAAGAATATTTACTTTATATAATGAAAGTATATTAAATAGGGACAAAAAAATTTGTTCAAAATGAGAAATATTAAAATTGGGTAAATTACTTTCATGCCAAGCTTCAAATTCTCACAGTAAATAACACAAGCAAAGTGCTAAGTGATCAGGATTCTACCTTCAGGTTGCCTTTGGCCATGTGCTGTAGGACCCAGATGCGGTGGGACCAGGCATTGTAATTGCTGGGGTAGCGGCTGGCAGCATCCGCACACACCCTCATCTCCTCCTGAAGGGCCCTCTGCAGCCGCTCGCTGTGCCGACTCCTTTCAGCATCTCCTCGTGGCTCAGCCTGACCCTGCTGCTCCTTCTGCCCCAAGCCAGCAGGAGAACACTCCTTCTGCAACCTCTGCAACACCCACCGCCTACCACACACAAACACCACATACTATCAAACTAATATGCCTAGACTGCAGGTCACATTGTGTATAACTTCAACAAAATAAAAATGTATTAAATGATGTATGCACCATCACTACTTTTAATTAAAAAAAAGCTTTGGCTTTGCAAAATGTCTACAGCAACTTTGGACTGAATTTAATTTGGACTTTCTTGTAGATGCTTTACTGCACATTTAATAATATAATGTTGCTACACATAAATCTGTCAATAAAGTGACATCATGTAACACCAGTCATTTTGTGTTGTCATCACACAAGTGATTTACTTCTATTTTATGACATCTTTATTTTGTGGATGGGTATATGATGGGTCTGGAAGCCACAAGAATTGTGTGATCATGTCAGCAATGCAGATTACAAAGGCTACATTTGAAAGGGTGCTGAGATGAACATAACGCAATATGTGTAAATGTATGTGAATTAGGGGCGAAACTATTACTCGAGTAATTCGAGTTACTCAATTACAAAAAATGATCAAGTAATTTTCTGTGCCTCGAGTAATCATTTATTTAATTTTAAAACTCCGCGCACGGTATTTCGCACCGACGACTTTTAATGTGGCACACCACGCTTACGTCACCCACACACAGGAAGGAGGAGGCATGGAGATTTTTAGTTGAGAAGCAGGAATATGGAAGCGACGAGGGAAAAGCGACAACGTGCGAGAAGAAAACGACAATAGGAAAATAACGCAGCACGCTATCAAACACTGGCAGAACTGGCAAAGTCTCTGCTGTGTATTTCAGCTACATCCACGTCATCAGAGCGCCTCTTTTCAGCAGCAGGAAACATTGCATCAAAGCGCAAGGCAAGCCTCAGTTCTTAGCATGTTGAGAACTTGGCACTTTCCTCAATTGTTATATGTTGTATTGATATTGTTTGTAAGAATAATGTTCAATATATGTTGGCTTTGTAAAAAAGAAAATATTTCATTCAACATGTAGAAAACCTAGAAGTGGATTTTGTTATATCTCAGACTTGAAATGGTTTATTATTCTTAATTTACGTTTGCTTTTTACCTTTAAATCAATGTGATTTTATTTTATTTCTATGTTTTAGCACTTTAAAAAAGCAAGAGTTTTGTCACACAGACTTGAATTTCAAAGTAGAATATATAAAAAGGCAATGTTTACTGTATTGTGCCTTAATTTATGTTTGCTTTTTACCTTTAATGTGATTTCTAAAAACGTATTTCTCTTCTGTTTTGATTTTGAAAAAAGCAAGTTTTAAGGCTGTTATTGTATTTTAAGCAATAAAATGTTTAATTAAAAAGCTTTAAAGTTATTTTTTTGTGTATTTCTATTATTTTTAAAATAAGCTTAAGTAGTTATTGCAGAACCTGATTTCTTTCATTTATTTTTTTTCCGATTACTCGATTAATCTCAAGAATAATCGATTACTAAAATAATCGTTAGCTGCAGCCATAATGTGAATATGACTTGTTGTTGAAGCAGACAGACACAAACTAGAACAGCACTAGATTTTGCAGGTGGGTGGGGGTAGAAATGACACTTGATTCTGCGGGCATAAGTTAGTATGATTGGTGGTTGAAGCAGGCAGCCATCGGCACATGCAGACCTCCAGTTCTCACCATATGAAAACAAATCTAGTGCAGTTACATTTTAAGGATTTAAATATGATGCTATTACTCTACATCTTCAGAGTTTATCTTCAGAGATAATTCAAAGCAAGATATAAAATTGAGAAGTGGTAAACAGAGCTGAAGATGATAACATAACAGATTTTTAATTGATACCGATATCAAGTGTAGTATCTAGGGATGCACCGATACCCATACCAGCATCGGGTATCTGTCCGATACCACGTGCGTGTACTTGTACTCGTATTCATATAAGTGCTCCGATACTACAGGATCCGATACCAGCGTGATGGGAGCTTCGTTTCCTTCTAACGGACAGTATTAGTTTGCGCCACAAAATAAATAAATAAATAAAATTAAAATATAAAATTAAAAAAAGAAGACGACGACTACGTACGGCAGCCGAGCTGAACAAGCCACTTCACGGCAGCGTGATTTTAACCAGCCCGGTAGTAGAGAAGGAGCAGCTATGTCCGCGGTGTGGAGGTATTTCCAAGTGAATGAACGCGACGAAAACTAAATAAAAACTAATATTTTAAAACGAAAACTATGACTAAAAGTATTAGACTTTTAGTCGACGAATAAAAACGAAACGAAAATGTCACAGAATTACTAAAATAATGTTTTTGTCCAGTAATCCGCTTTTTAAAGTAAACCTGCCGCACGTCTGACTTCCTCAAAGCACGCTAAGCTCCACAGTCAGTCAGTCAGTCAGTCAACAACACAACGAGCTGACATCACAGCCGCAGCTTCGACGGAAGAGAAGAAGCGATTTATGGAGTAATTTCACTTTCACTGCCACACAAAACAAAACAAAAAGCAAAGTTTGTGGATGTAAAATAACTGGGAAAAGCACTACTAACCTCAAGAGGTCCTCAGTTCTCACCACCACGAGCTTTACAAAAAGGTAAGCTAACGTAGTGTAGCTAGCTAGTTCGCTAACGGTGATGATTATGTATATCTGATATTTTTCATTTTTGAATGTTTCGGTGTATAAAGACGAAATGTGTAATCTGTTATCATTATCTTAGGTGTTTAGATTAAATAGATCACAAACACGTCTAACTGGAGCCGTAAGACACACATACAGCTCCATACAACTCCGCTTCATTTTAATTGTAAGTATTGATATTTATTAGTACTCATATTGGTACTTGGTATCGGCAAGTACTTAAATGTAAGTACTTGTACTCGTACTCGGTTTGAAAAAATGTGGTATCGGTGCATCACTAGTAGTATCATGACACTTGATACCACATCTATACTTTAACTATAAACTAAAAACACTTATCATTGTCTTCAACAACAAATGTTTATTTCATAGAACACAGACACATTTCTGCAGCTTAAGTGACATCTTTTTATAGAGAAATCTTTAGTTATCAACAAATTACACCAAAAATGCTATAAAATACAGCAAAATATGATGCCAATATAAAAACTATTTTTTTAAGTTTAGAAAGTGTTCAAAGTTAGAGCACAGAATGGATTGCCAAATTTAAGCACTGAAAAGTTTTGATACTTTCAATACTTTGTTCAATTCTAGATGATGAACTATTTTAAAAATGTATGACTTTGGGAATGGGGTTATGGCAAATTAACATACAGAATGACGTATTAAAAAGCTGTGACTAATGTAGACAATGTATTACTATTGCATTACTACATAATATATTACTATATAATTCATCTATACATATTTTCATTATTTAATTATATTAATTGTCTTGTTCACAACACAATACAGGTGTGCAGTACTAACACACACTATACAAGTTAAAATGAATAAAATCATTTTTAATCTGGCAAGTGATTCCAAAACAGTTGCCCAGTACTGTTAGAATATTTTTAGCAATGCACTAAATAGATCTAAAAATATTCATTTTTGAAAAACATGAAGTAGCCCACTAGAGGTCCACTGACTAATCGGGGAATAAAATGTTAAGGTGAGAAAATACATCTTTCCCCTCATGAGTTTTATAAGATTCAGGCCAGGAGAACAGTGTGACCCCCATTTCCTTTAAACTCCTCAGAGACCTGATGACTACATGACTCGCCAACACTCACAGCTGTCAGCAGCAGATCTCAAGTGATGGGGTTAAAAATGCATTCTAATGGAGTTCTTAAAATAGCAAGCATGCATGGACCAAGCCAAGATGCAAAATTGCATAACTTAATTCAGATATTTAATATTTCAAAGACTGCTCGTCTGACCTCATTTAAGTGTACACTGAGAAAAAGCAAGCTTTAGAGAACATCTGTGCTAGCTGCTTTAATTGGTTTAGAATACAAAATTCATGGTGCATTAATTTTACAGCCATTATCCATGAACAGTGTACTAAAACCAGATGAATTCTTATGTACCATAATTATCCACATATTAATGAACTGTTTTCAAAAATTATCATAAGCCTGACCTGTGTATCCATGTCTCAGGGCTCTTTGGATACTTGGTCAGTGCTAATTTCCCCAAGTAAAGGTCCTTCTCTGGATTCAGAACTCCACACTGAAGCAGCTCTTTCCTGAAAATTAAATAAACCAAATTACAAAACGTGAAAAGATACACTGATATAATAAACTCAACAACCTACATAGATACAGGAGATCTGGATACAGATTACAGCTCCCCCTGATGGACAATATGCTGCAATCACATCATTTGAGCATCCCTAATGTTCCTAGAACAAACAATTACGTACAAGACTGAGAAAGGGTCACGGTTTTCCAGAACTTTATGCAGTTGCCATCCCTGTATAAATGCCTGACAAAACTTTACCAATCAAGAGAAAAAAGGAGTTAAAATCATTTTTAATAACAGAACTTGAAATGAATAAACGTAAAAGGTCTTGATGTCCCAATGACCAGTTGCATAAGACATTAAATATTTCTTAGTTAAATTCTTAGGGGATACCTTTATAGCTGGATATAAATTACTTGTTTATTCTGTATGTGGAAAAAACTGAAATGCCAAAACTTAGTTTTTAATGCTTAACTATTAACTAATTATTTTTCTTCTTTTTTGTGTCCACCTAAACATTTCCTTTCAGAGTTGACTTAAGGTAAAGTAAAACACAATGTTAAAGCTCTATTAAAATGTTTGATGCAAGCGGCCACACTTCTAATTTGCAATGACTTTTTACAAAAGAGCCAATGACTGTGCAGTTACTATAAAAAAAACACTGTCATTGTGAAAATATGTTCTAAAAATAGATATCCAGTACAGATTGCGTGAGGACAAAAGACAGGGAATAAGCAGCACAACAATATACAATACATGTTTCCAATATCCACATTTAACAGATGTTATATTGAACAGATGTGTAAGCATTTTAACAAATATTTATTAAGTCAAAAGCTAGAACTCAACCTTTTTATTACCTGACATTCCAAGCTGTGGTAAAATCTGGGTTTAGCAGCAGAAGTGTGCAAGTGATGTCCACCAACGCTGAGCAGGACAAAAAGAGCAGATCATCTGTTATCATCATTAGCATTCACTGCCAAATCTAGCATGTTACAAATACAAAAGGAAGGAAAGTACCTCCCTATGCTTTCTCATAAATATGAGCTTTGCTTGTATACAATCTTCACACCTCACCTTAATCGTTACATTTGTGTCCTCCTCACATCTTTGCTATGATTTAGTATGACCAAATGGAATTAGATAATTGAATAAGCAATGATCTCACCCTCCCTGTCCAGCCACTGCTTGCGTTGTCGGTAGAGCAGCAGCTTGTTGTGCACATAGGGAAGCAGAAACTTGACACACCAGCTTTCTACACCCAGTTTATTCTCCACCAAAACAATTGGGCTCCTGTTGTATCTGGCCTCTGGGCACGGTATGAGGCCAATCTCATCTCTACAACAAAATAAGTAGCATGATCACAACAGAGAAATACACAAAAACACAACAATAACAAGTCTAGATTATTCTGTCTAGAAGATCATCTCTCTAACATGATGCACAAACAGATGATACTATGCTATTAGAGAAAATATGATAGTTACATGAGCTGAATTAATAGAAGAGCAAGAATGTAACCTCCACTTGTGAACACTTATAAAATTAAAAGTCACAAACCCACGGCAGACCCCAAATTATAATTATATTAAAAAAAAACATTAGAATATTCAAAAGTCACAAACCCACGGCAGACCCCAAATTATAATTATATAAGAAAAAACATTCGAATATTCAAATGACACTTCGATGTCATGTATCCATCACTTACAATAGCCCGAATAAACGTCTCGTTAATGGAATCAAAAAGCAATCTGAGGTGCATTATTATAAGTCACTGTGGAGTCTTTAATATACTATATATGGAATAGTTAAGTGAACTAACGTCAGTCGGTACATTTGGTACAACGTAGCGAACGAGCACTTAGAAAAACAGAATACCATCACGTAAGAAACTATAAACAGACTGTGAATATGTTAGTTAAGTATGTTTTACGTTCGTGGAACTTTCCTCAATCTGGAGTCAGACGGTACTGAACCAGACCAGCACCAGCAAGACTTGTTTTCGTTATTTGTAACTAAGCTTGAGCAGCATCTGCTAGCGTTAGCTTAGCACAGCTCCACTTACACCTGTCCGGCGAGCGGCATTAGCAGCCCGGCTAGCACTAATAAGTAGTTTACAGGGTTGGCTAGCAAGCCTCAACTACATATTCACATACACTGAATATAACAGATGTGCCATATTTAAGCAAATGATACGTACATGTTGGGGTTTCTCTTAAAAGCGTTAGTGATATCTTTGACAACTCTCTGAACCAAGACATCCACCTCCTCTTCCGACTCGGCCATTTTCAGAGCGCAAGTGACGTCACCGCCAGTGACTCAACCTCATCCGGGAATTTTTCCCTCTATTTTTTATTTAGGCTGGGTCTGAAACTGCTGCGTGTATCCTCAAAACGGACCAAACAGAGTTGTATTTAAAAACGTTTAGTCACTTTATTATAACTTGTGATGGTTTACTTCTTTTGGGCTTTAAAAGTAAAAATATATCCACACTCATAAGATTTATTGTTTATATTTTCTTTTTTTTTTTTAAAGTTCACAGATGAATTACCTCTTTATTTTCATTCATTTGTAAAGCACCCTGAATAACAGAAAGTGTACGAAAGGTGCTATATAAATAGGCCTCAGAGGGCAGGCAGAGTAGCAGCATTTCAGACACAGCTTTAGTCTTTAAGTCACTAATTAAAAGACATACATACAGTACATACGCACACATATACAGTACATCCTTTTACACACACACACACACACACACTTTGATTTGATTTGACATTCGCACATACATATACAGGCACATTCCAAAAAATTAGAATATCATGGAAAAGTTGATTAATTTCCAGAACTCCATTCTAAAAGTTAAACTTTCATAGATTATAAATTCAGGACCCGCAATTTAAACAATTTATATATATATAAATTGTTTAAATTGCGGGTCCTGAATTTATTTAGTATTCTAATTTTTTGTGAAATCCTGTTTTTGTGGGTTTTGTGCTTCCAGCTCATAAAACCCACAAAAACAGGATTTCAAAAAAAAATTAGAATACTGTGGAGAAATCAGCCCAAACAGTTTTTGCAGAAAAAAAAAATTAGGATTACATCAAATCAATCAAAATATGGTACTTTCAAAATGATATGTCAATCTTCAATACTTGGCTGGGTGCGAGGTGGCATTGAGGCAATCAGCCTGTGGCATTACCTGGGAGTTATGGAAGCCCAGATTTCCTTGATGCTTGCTGTCAGCTCTTCTTTGTTGTTGGGTCTGGTGGCCCTCATTTTCCTCTTGAAAATACCCCTTAGATCAGGGGTGGGCAACTCCAGTCCTGGAGGGCTGAATTCCTGCACAGTTTGGTGATCTACCTGATCAAACACACCTGATTCAACTCAGCAGGCAATTAGCAGGTTTAATTTTATTGTCAGAGCACAATCACCACCAAATTCTGCTGGACACCAGCCCTCCTGGACTGGAGTTGCCCACCCCTTAAATTCTCAATGGGGTTTAGATCCGGCGAGTTGGTTGGCCAGGCTTTGGTGCTTCTGGCGGCATGGGCAGGGGCCAGGTCCTGCTGGAAAATGAAATCTGCATCTACATACAAATCCTCAGCAGAAGGAATCATGAAGTCTTCTAAAACATTCTGGTAGACTGTTGCGGTGACCTTGGATTTAAGAAAGCAGAGTTTACCAACACCTGCACCAGACATTGCACCCCAAATCATGACTGATTGTAGATATTTCACACGGGGCCTCAAGCAGTTTGGGTTCTGTTCCTCACCTGTCTTCCTCCAAACCCTTGGACCATGATTCCCAAATGAAAGGCACACTTTACTTTCATCGGAAAAGAGGACCATGGACCACTGGCTAACGGTCCAGCCCTTCTTCTCCTTGGCCTAGTTGAGACGCTTCCTACGTTGGCTCAGGTTCAAAAGTGGCTTGACCCAAGGAACACGACAGTTGTAGCCCATTTCCCGGATGCATCTGAATGTGGTCGTTTTTGAAGCTGTGACTCCTGCCTCATTCCACTCTTTCTGGATCTCTGCCAGATTCTTGAATCTTCTCTTTTTGATAATCTGCTGAAGCCCACAATCATCTCTTTTGCTGCATTTTGTTCTTCCACTAGACTTTCCATTGATATGGTTGGACACAGCACTCTGTGAACAGCCAGCCTCCTTAGCTATGAACTTTTGTTGTTATGTCTGCAATCTTCCCCATATTGAAGCGAACTGAAAGCATTGAACCAAACTGAAGCAATTTAATGACATCTGGGGAAACCTGTGCAGGTGCTTTGAGATTAGTAGATGATTAGCATGTCACACTCAGTTTAAAACATTCATACCCTGCAAAATTTGGTTGATTTCTCCACAGTATTCTAATTTTTTGAAATCTTGTTTTCGTGGGTTTTATGAGCTGGAAGCCCAAATTATGTGAAAATAAGCAAATAAATACTTGAAATTGATTAAATTGTGGGCCCTGAATCTATAATCTATGAAAGTTGAACTTTTTGAATGGAATTCTGGAAATTAATCAACTTTTCCATGATATTCTAATTTTTTGGAATGGGTCTGTACATACATACAGTACATACAGTGGTGCTTGAAAATTGGTGAGTCCTTTATAATTTTCTATATTTCTGCATAAAAATGACCTAAAACATCATCAGATTTTCACACAAGTCCTAAAAGTAGATAAAGAGAACCCAGGTAAACAAATGAGCCAAAAGTCTTATACTTGGTTATTTATTTATTAAGGAAAATGGTATTACATATTTCTGAGTGGCAAAAATATGTGAACCTTTGCTTTCAGTATCTGATGTGACTCCCCTTTGCAGCAATAACTGCAAAAGAATGTTTCCAATAGCTGTTCTTTAACCATTCTTTGGTGGAACGACTTGTGTGCTCAGCTTCCCCTAAAATGTCAAAAAAATAAGTGATCAATAATATACTGTTGTGTGTATATTGTTGTGTGTATATTGTGCTGCGCTCCTCCACTGAACGTCGCATTGCTTTGCCTAACATTCACACAAAGCAATCCAGACTGTTCTCCTCAGTAGTTCCAAGATGGTGGAACA
>BRDA01007282.1:29297-41964 GCA_036984385.1 Crenuchus spilurus
AACAACCTCAATAAACACTATTAATCACTAGAATAGGAGATATTAGTCCATAAACAACCTAAATAAACACTATTAATCACTAGAATAGGAGATGTAGTATTTTGGGCACATAAGATTTATGGAACACCTGTATAGAAACATTCTGACCTGACTTTGCCAGCTATTCCCTCACGTTCAGCCTAAATATTTGGAAACAAATAATTTGCTTTATTATTAGGTCCCAATAAGATACTGAAGCACATTAAAGGTGATCCGTCAGTGACGTGACATGTGACGTAAGGACCCACTTAATGCTCCTGTAATTATTTGTGAAAGGTTGTAGGGTCTGGGTGGAAGTCATGTTGCTGAGTAATGTTAAACCACTCAGCCCCACATCCACAGCATCTCTTAGCAGGTTTTAACTCTCTGGCCTGTCATCGAGGACTGCACGAGAGGCACAGATCAGGCTCAGGCTGGCGAGCCATGATGCCTTCAGTGAAAATGATAGGGCTCACTGTCGTACACCTGAGCCTATTCACGCAGGCTTTGCCTACGCAAGCTTGTCTCTGTTGTCATCAAGCGCTGGAGATCAGATCTGCTCATCTATCAGGAAAACCAGTCCACGGCGGAGAACCTCAGCCAGCCAGGACGCACGTACATACTGTATTCTAGGACATGTGGGAGGGACAAAGCTCTGCTGAGCTTCTGCATCTCTAAAGCTGGAGTTATCCCTCTTTGAAAGCCCTGCTGAAGCCCTCCAGCTGCTGCAGTCCTTCTCCATGAGCAGGCAAAAACAAAAGCACAACAAAATGTTCATCACATCCCGGGAGGCTACTGAAGGGGCCGTTCACTGTTTTTAATACTAACACACACACACAGTTTCAACCTCAACAGCTGGACTCAGTCACCAAAACATAAGAAATACGCCTGGACATTTTCACAACTCCTGTCAATAGTGCAAATAAACAACATAAGGCCAAAAGTTTAGACGCGCAATTATATTCACAATTTTATACAACGAGGGTGACACGGTGGCTTAGTGGTTAGCACGTTCGCCTCTCAGCGCTGAGGTTCGAGTCCACATCTGAGCAGAGTTTCCATGTTCTCCCCGTGTCTGCGTGGGTTTCCTCCGGGGTCTCCGGTTTCCTCCCACAGTCCAAAAACATGAAGGTCAGGTGGATTGGATACTCTAAATTGTCCGTAAGTGTGTGTGTGTGTGCGTGCATATGTGTACACCCAGTGATGGATTGGCGCCCTGTCCTGGGCTTGGTTGTATAATGTAATGCCCTGCCCTGCGCCCAGTGAAGGGGTAGGGGACGAACCGCGACCCTGATGAGGATTAAGCGGGTGGGATAATGAATGAATGAATGAATGAATGAATTTTATACAACGTAGAACCAAATATTATATCTAAATACAGGATATGGACATAAGTATATCATTCATTGTTCCTTCTAAAATCACTGGTATTAAAATGAGTTTATCCTGCTTTTGCTTGGACTGTCTGCTGTGCAGGAAAGGCTTTCTATTAGAGTTTGGAGCAATGCTGTGAGGATCTGACTGCATACAGTAACAAGATTGTTTAGTGAGGTCATGGATGTTGGATGATCACCACCACTAACTCACCCCCCAACTCATCCCAAACCTACTGGATGGAGAGAGGAGAACACAAAACCACAGCTCAACACTGGGCCCCTCTAGCCCACACCTGGCAGTAGACATGGTGCCAGTAGCACATGAAACATCAACACACACACACACACACTACTGTATCATCCGCACACACACTCATTGGTGAGCAGGAGAGCAGTGATTAATAGAGTTAGACAAGACAAATGAATAAAATATATTATTCATATTCATGCTGTGTTAAGTTCTCTAAACTGAAGTATGATATTCTCCAGTAGGGGAGCTCAATACATCAGCAGCCAATATATTATTTACTGATCAATGGAAAAAAATTTTATTCTTGTCATCAGCCCCATATTTACATGTTGTGTACTAGTTTTAGCTTGAACATTATAAAATGTTCCTTCTTCTACAAGCCACAGCACAATACACTGCCCAAATCCCTCTAATGTAAGAATGTTAATGGTAGATTTAAAACAGCTGGTTTAAATGATCAGTGTGATATTGCCATCAGGCAATCAGCCATTACCAATTATTTTATATGACCTAAAAATTCAAAATCTTTACACGTTTATTTAGAATCATCAGTGTCTACTCTTTTCATCAGGACACTCATCTCTCTGCCTCCCAAATTCAAAACGGTGTAGCAGAGTTCTCAAGTTGTAGGTGGAGCTTCTGAGACGGAAGGCGGAGTTCATTCTAATAAGAAGAGAAACCAATTTCTTTAAATGCAAACCTAGACCACCCATAAACAACTGACTGAGTTGTCTTATTTCGGTTTGTGAGTAGGTACAAAGACCAGCTACTCAGAGCTATAAAAAAGTAAGTTTTTCAAACGTCCCCTTAAATCACAAAAACTAGACAGCTGAAGATAATGCTGATAATGAGTAAAGAGGGTCTTTATCAGCTCTGTAAACCAGAGTATTTTATATAAGCAAAAGTTATTTTCACGTCCCTTTATCCTATTTTTAATGCCAATTTAAATCCTCAATTCATTTAAATTAATTCATCGATTTTCCAACAATAAAAGCATCAAAAATCACACAGCAGAACCAGCTTTGACTGTTTCAGTCATTAACCTGGTGCAGAGCTGTTGTGCGTCACACATGTCAGTTTGGGTGGGCAACAATTATGATTTAATATAGTGTATAGTCAGCACTGCTGGAGTGTGTGTTTACAAAAGTATCAACTCCTCTCTCTGTGCTAATGGCCACGTGATTCCTACAGACGCCCGTCACACTCTTCATTAAGGCACATGCTCCAGCGGCCTGTTTATCTCTAATGACAGCTCATGTCATTGTTAACACACAGGGAGTCCCAGAGTGACACAGTACAACACGTACATCACCATGTTTAACAGAAAGCAGCTTTCTGCCTCATTACACACACTAACCACATTGTTTATCTCACCATATACATGTGTGTGTATTAAGGATGCACCAAAATTAAAAACATTGGCCAAAAACCAACAAAATAAAACATTTGGCCGATATAAATGATAAAGCTATTAACTAAATGATTTCCCAAAATAAGTCTTTTAGCTATTCAGGAATTAATGTCTGTATTTTAATAAAATGGATCAAAATAATTATGTTTAATAACATCAGTTTAATTGATTCTTTTATATTTGTATATAAAACACTAATATATGAATATGTATGAAGATGCATGTATGTTACATTATTACTAATATTTAATAGAAACAAAATGATAAAAATGAATGATGTAAGTCACATGGATGTTTTGTATGTCATTGGCTACAGACACTCAAACTTTTCACTTCTCTTCTGGTTATTATTAGGGATGCCCCGATCCGATACTGATATCGGATATAGGTCCGATAACAGCCATAAAAACATTATCGGATTTTATCAGCCAGCATAAAAAATCTCAGATAAAAGCGCTCCGATATAAGCAGTTCAATCAGTAGTCCGCTTACTCCACTCCAGCATGCAGACACCACGTGATCACAACAACAGCGGGCTAACGTGAAAGTAGCCAAAAAGAGCAGCGATGTCGGCAGCGTGGCAGTATTTTTCGGTCAAATCTGAAAAAGACGTTACAGCCGAGCGCAAAATCTATAACGATGTATCTTCGATGAGATACTGAAGGAGAGCAGCACAGCAACAGGTCCTTCTGAGCAGATCACCAGGGGCAATCATTGAAATGGAGAGCTACCTCTGTGAGGCTCCTATTGAACGGTCGAGCAGGGTTCTGAATTAACACCCGCCAACCCGCCAAATGCAGGTAAAAAATCATTTTGGCGGGTGTTAATAAAAACTTACTAGCCAATTTGGCCAGTGATGCAAGAGGTATTACATGCATGATACATAAGGCTCCGTACTCAGTCATTTATCCCCTGGCAGTACTTCCTACATTTGCCATGAACACTATATCCCTTAACGCTACATCATGACATTATAGTTTGTAGTGAAAATAGCGCGATAAACCATAGAAATGAACGCTAATACCACTGAACAGACTTCAGAGAGCAACTCAAGGTAGAAGCGAAGTAAACGGGGCGCAGGGTTGCCAGATTCGCAGTTTTCATGTCTAATTGGACTTGTTTGAAAATCCTGTCGCGGGTAAAAATGCGGTTTTTTGGCTACTTTTAAAAGTTACCGCGGCCGCCAAAAAACAACAAAAGTGGGACAGACAGACAGACAGAGAGACAGACAGAGACACAGACAGAGAGACAGACAGACAGACAGAGAGAGAGACAGAGAGACAGACAGACAGAGACAGACAGACAGTTTGCACTTTCTGTATATATTTTATGGTACTGTATATGTTGTGTTTTTCATGCTAACAATGTTAATAAAGTGATCAAATGCATTCAGTGCCATTCATTCCTCTTATTTTTACCGCATAAAATTTGGCTAGTGGAAATTCTGATTGGCTGGTAACTTTAGAGAGTTACCAGCCACATTGGTTGGTGATCAAAAAAGTTAATTTAGAACCCTGGTGTCGAGAGCGAGAGGCTCTTTAGCTCAGCATCTATTATCGTTGAGGAGCACAGGAGCAAGCTGACAGCTCAGCATGCTGAAATGCTCATCTTCCTAAAAAAATCTGCATATCATGCTTGGACTGCAGAAATCAGAGACTGAGCCATAGTTAGTTAACTGACTAATTAAATAAGTTAAAAGAATTATGTGTTTATTTTGTTCACACTATTGTTTTAGTCAAGAAAAAAATAAGTGACCTTGCATTGTTGTTTTGCGCTTTAAAAGTATATTTTATTTTGTTTGATTTATTGAGGTTATTTTTCAGGGTCTTCTAATTTATTTATTTTAATTTTATTCAGTTGAATATTCTTGTTTAAGTTTATAATTGATGTTACCCATTGGTTAATAATAAATGGGTCAGTTTAACTCATACATGCTGTTGATGAATATTGTTTTCTGTTTGAAAAATATCACTCGTTCAAGACTTTTTTTATTTACAGTACAAAATAAGTAACAAAAGTGTATAATTTGTGTTGATATCGTTATCGGACAATATCGGTATCGGCCATTCCTCAAGGTTGCCATATTGGTATCGTATCGGAAGTGAAAAAGCTGTATCGGGACACCCCTAGTTATTATTATTATTATTATTATATTGCGCCTTCCTTGATACCCAAGGATGCTTTACAATTGACACACTCCAATCAGCAGCCAGTCGCACATAGCGTACTCTCAGCCAGAAGCGACCATCCACCTGGAGGACTGCATGGAGCACTAGGGGGATCACCCAGGACAGAGTGCCAACCATATCTGGGCATACATACATACATACATACATATATACATACATACACATTCATACACACATCAGGGTCATTTTAGAGTATCCAATCCACCTGACCTCCATGTTTTTGGACTGTGGGAGGAAACCGGAGACCCCGGAGGAAACCCACGCAGACACGGGGAGAACATGGAAACTCCGCTCAGATGGAACTCAAACCCAAGACCTCAGCGCTGAGAGGCGAACGTGCTAACCACTAAGCCACCGTGCTGCAATTGTGAGCTAGTCCCCAACACTTCAGCCACCAGAGCACAAACACAAAGCTAAGCGGCTGTATTCTGGCTTCATCATAACTGCAGTTTAGTAAAGGTTGTGCTTGTAGTTTGTTTTCTTCCATTTCAACACTAAACTGTCAGTGTGCTGGTGAATCTGTGTTTTGTTAACTGGTGGGGAAAACAGTTCTGAATGTCCAAAAAGGTAACAGTGTCATTAAAAACCTCATTGTTAGGTATAAATTATTCAGTTTTTAACTTATTTTGGTTGCCAAATATTTGGTGCATCCTTAACACTGCATCATGATATTGTATCATAGGGTTCTTACAGCTGTATTTGTGATGCATAAACAAAACATTCACACCACAAACAAATGCTGATCAGCTGGTTATAAGAGAAAAATTTCAGGATGAGTTTGAGCGCATGTGAGAAGACACCACACAAGTAAAACTCTGAACTTTTCTAGACAAAAGTGATTGATTCCCCCCCCCCATCTGCAAAATCTCACCTACGTCAAAGGCACAGTCTCGCACGAGGGCCGGGGGGGGGAGAGGGGAGGCCACACTTGGCACTCTGACAAGAAAGCAGTTTTGGAGTAATTCAGAGAATGCCATTCACCAAGACATGGCGAGGGGAGTTTTTAAAAGGTGAACATGTTGGGCTTTGCTCCGCTGGACTTTTTGGGAGCTGGGAGTTTTCTGGCTGTGAGGAGTGAGAGAGCTTCATAGTTTTGTTCTGTTTGGTCGGGGTTCGCCCTCAGCAGCTAAACACACAGACCTTCCTCTGTAGCCACGGCTGACGTCAGCAGTCACCTAGCAACGGTCTTTTGGTGTAAAAACGGCGGCACTGACACTGTTTTAGAGAGACAGAGAGAGAGAGAGAGAGCGAGAGAGCGAGAGAGAGAGAGACAGAGAGAGAGAGTGCAAATGAGAGAGACAGTGAGAGAGAGAGAGAGAGAGAGAGAGAGAGAGTGCAAATGAAAGAGACAGAGAGAGAGAGAGAGAGAGAGAGAGAGAGAAAGCGCAAATGAAAGAGACAGAGACAGAGAGAGAGAGCGCAAATGAAAGAGACAGAGAGAGAGACAGAGAGAGAGAGAGAGACAGAGAGAGAGCGCAAATGAAAGAGACAGAGAGAGAGACAGAGAGAGAGAGAGAGAGAGAGAGATAGAGAGAGAGAGAGAGAGAGATAGAGAGAGAGAAAGCGCAAATGAAAGAGACAGAGAGAGAGAGACAGAGAGACAGAGCAAATGAAAGAGACAGAGAGAGAGAGAGACAGAGAGAGAGAGACAGAGACAGCCCTTTCAAGAACTTAAACAGTACACTCTCAATCTCAACAAGCCTAATTTTATGTTTTATTTTATTTAACAATTAAACAGTTAAATTAACAATTATATTAAATCAAAATTTAATTAATTAATTTCAAACTCAACTTTGACATCTGTTTTGTGGCATTTGTATTAGTCAATGAATAATATACATTACATTTTACAAAATGATTTCATTTAATAAGACTAACACTTTTGAAAATTCTGGCTTTTAAACTTCATAATTTTAAACTGATGATAGTAAAAGTAAAAATAGTGATACAAGCACTTAAAAATTTCACATTAAAAAATTGCATACACATACGTCTGCATCATGATCAAAATAATCCACCTCTGATTAACATTTCAAACACAACTCTATAAAACTCCAATTCTAAAATCCATGTAATGTACATATTTGTTTTACAGCATTTCTATTAGATAATTAATAATGTACATTAAATTTTATACAATTATTTTGTTTACTATGTAAAACTATTTTTTTTACCTTTTGAAAGTTAAGGCTTTTAAACTTGATGCTAGTTTTAGTTTGATACTGATATATCAAGTAAAAATAGAGACATTTTAATTTGAAAGAAAATTTTTTTTTACACATCTTTAAAAAGACGTCAGAGATTTCTGACGGTAGGGTCGTCATGAAAAATCAACTAACTGAAATTTCAAACTCTACTCCATAAAAGTTCAAATCTAAAAACATTTTTAGTCTAAAAAAATGTACAAGTTACTTTTAGAGGATTTCTGTTAGTCAATGAATAACAATAGTAAGATTCTACAACTGATAAGCCCCCAAGATTAAGAGGTGAAGACATCCAAAGAAAAGCAAGCATCTCCAAAAATAGCAACTTTACAGGAAAATGCAAAAACTTTTACTTATAATGCAAGATTTGATAAATAGATTTGATTAAAAGCTCTTTTTAAGGATTTTTTTTTGCCAATCATCAGGAAATTTTCATACCATGGACCAGCAAAGCTCATATTATGCTAAAAGCTAAAAATCTAAGGAAAAAAAAAAAAAAAGTCATGATACTCTTTAAACTTTATCTTCCAACAAACATTACTGAGGTTTTCCTATCCGACCAACTCATCCATGTCCTCTCCATATGTTTCAACTGACCCTTAGTTCTAACTCCCTTACACTCTCAGCCACTGAAGTGAACAAACAGGACCCCCCTCCACTGGACACAGATGAGGTTCAACAGCCTCCTTGTAGGCTTAAAAGCTACTAGGCCACCTTAAATGTTTGAATGGCTGGGAACCTTATGGTGCAATAAAGCTTTCGAGATAAGCCATGCAGAAAATCCCAGCTCCACTTAGACCAATGAGAAGTGTTGACTGTGTGGGCTAATACAGAATGAGAATGGTCTCCTTGTTTGAGCACAGACGTCCTGGTCCAGGACCCGTGTCCCTGCGTTCTCGGCAAAGGTGCAAAATGGGGGATGTGCCACTTCAACGGCGTCCAAGAAAAGACTCTTATCTGGCGGTGTGTGACCATTAATGAAACCTTAATGTCAGGCAGCACTGCTGACGCACAACAGAGCGGAGTGATATGAAGAAAGAGGTCTGCCTGAGAATTAAGTATGAACAGTAAGGAGAGTTTCATTTATAAAATACTAAATTAAAACTTTATTAACGAATGGTGTCCTAATGAATATCCTATATTAACAGCCACTTTTATCAAACCTCACATGGCTGCTTCTAGACATCACAGCATGAAAACACTTTGAGCACCGACGTCAACTTATTTCAACATTTCTGACATTAAAGTCAGATAGTTTTAGGTAATGTTGACAGACCAAATAAAGAGATTTTATCAATTACATTTTTTATAAAATTAATATTTACACACCCAAAAAAAATAGCAAAGTGGGGGGACGAGATGATGATTCACGATACTAGAATTTACATTTTAATACCAAGTGTAGTGTCATGATATTCACTACCAAATATTCTAAACATCATCAACATAATAAACATCATCGTTACTGTCTTTAACACCAAATGTTTGATAGAACACAGACATTTCTACATTTAATTAACATCAGTTCTTTTTAAAGTCTAATCTCTGTAATCCATAACAAAATATAGTAAAATGCAGCAAAGTATTGTCCCTAAATAGTGCCACTCATTTTGAAAAAGTATTAAAATGAATGAAGGTTTGACTATAGAACTGATTGTCAAATTTAAGTTTTGAAAATGTACTTTAGATACATTATGCGAGAAATCCACACAATGCAGCAGAAGCAAACACAAGTGCACAAACCTTAGACTTGCTTTTTGTTGTAAATAATTGTATACAGTTTTATTTGACCTCCACTTTTTACCATCAGCTTACAACCTGTGTTACATTTTTACATATTTAAAATGCTCCACTCAGCATGTTAGGTTTTAGAGTAAAAACATATAGTGCTTAGGTTTGTTACAGTTGATACAGTTTGTCAATAAAAGTAACAAACACACACACAATATAAAAATATAATACGCAGACAATAGCGATGCATTAAATTATCACAGCTATCATTATTATTGTAGTATTGCTAAAATGTTTTGATTTTTTTTTAAGTACTGAGAAACAAACATGCTGAACACAAAATTAGCAGCACTATGAACTAAACCTAAAATTAACATGCATCCAAGCTGCGTCCAGAAGCACTACAAAAGTTTTCTGAAACTCAACTTTTCCAAAAAGCAGATCTCTTTACACACACACACACACACACACACACACACACACATCTATATATGTGGATATATACGCATCCAGAACTTCAGAGTAGTTGAGCACTACTTTTCCTCTATAGAAGACATTCTTGTTAGTTTGTATTTATGTTTATTTATATTCTGTCTAATGATGTTTTTATAAATAAGTAAAAGTCTTGATGAATAGTTTTAACCTCTTAAATAATCTGGATCCAGTGTCCACATTCAAAGCTTCATTATTATGTTATCCTCTAAGATGCACACAAAGGGGAGGAGTCATATGAAAGCTGAAACCCTGAAGTTGTTCCATTCCATTTATAAACCATGTGCTATAACTTTCAAAGAAGTTATAAAAGTGTTGACTTTTTGGTTTTAGTCCAGTTACTGTCTGGCTGAATGGCAACTACTTGCAGGTTGAGACAAACATAAAGTCCCTTCAGTGCTGTGCTGCCTGAAATAAAAAAATACGCAACACTAAAAATCTGAAAGCTCATTTTTTGTGTTCAGCGGTAAATTATAAGTATGTTTTATGTTACAAATAAAACTAATTTGAAGGTTTCTTTTACAAAAAGCATCAACATGTATTTATTTTATGTAAACTCTGTATCCAAACTTTCAGATTCGTACAGAAAACTTTGCAGACTGTTAGCTGAGATATGGAAAACAGAGTGGAGCGCAAACTGAAATTTGTAAGCGATTGTCCTGCAGAACAGCTTCACTGTTAGTCAGGCTCAGCTCAGCCGGGCAGCGCCAGCATGAAAAACTAAAGAGCTGCAACCTAATTGCTGGTGATCGTGACGCAAACGGTTTCCAAGGTTACAGAGTTTTGGAGTAGCCGCTCCAGCATTTCCTCATCTGTTTGCACTCACACCAGCAGGCTGACAATGCAGTCACTGCATCCTGTTTCAGTCTGCATATATCCACACACACACACACACTCTGAGAGAGAGAAACGAAGACACACACAGAGAGAGAGAGAGAGAGAGAGAGAGAGAGAGAGAGAAATGAAGACAGAGAGAAAGAGAAAACCAGAGACAAACAGAACGAGAAAGAAAGGCAAAGAGAAAGAATGAGAATGAGAGAGAGAGAGAGAGAGAGAGAGAGAGACAGAGAGAGAGAGAGCGAGAGAGAGAGACAGAGAGAGAGAGAGAGAGAGAGAGAGAGAGATAGAGAGAAGAGAGAGAGAATGAGAGAGAAATTCTCTTTTCACCCCTTCCAGCCAGCCCACACACACCCACAGTAAGACACACAATGCTATACAAAGTAACACACACACACACAGTAACACACACCTGTCTATGATCCAGATGGGAACATGTCTTGCTATACACTTGGAGTGAAACCTTACAGTGATGTGAGTCGACACTTTGAGCAAAGCTGCTGGAACATCTACTCAATCAAATCAAAAACTTAACCACAGAAACATGCAGATTTTAGACAGTCCAGTTTTAACAAATACACAGTGTGCTTTACATCTCAGCACATCAATTATAAACACAAACAAGAACAACCTGACCCACACACACACGTGAGGGAACTGCTGGGTTCAAACACTGATACACTTGAGTATCACAGTGTTGTTTTTGTGACACTGTACCAATTCTTAAAAACAGTTTTAAGTTGTTAATTTTTAATTGTTCACTTTTATTTTGTGTTGTGTTTAAACCTCCGACCACTAGATGTTGGTGTTGTACTCTACATTCAGCCATTTGACTCTATTGTGAACAAGAATTTTAGATATTTGATAATCATCCACTGATAGTAGATGATACAAATAATTTACAAATATTTTACTGTAAATATGTAAAATTCATGCTACATTACGGCCATCAGTGGCCATTACAGGAAGACCAGCAGAGGGAAAAAATCCCACTGCACAAGCTAGCCATAGGACACAACAATATCAGTTGCAATTATGTCAAGTCAAGATATCATCCTTCTCTAATGGTAATGATATGTACAGTAAAAACACAGCCCTCAGTAATTATTCAGTACACTGCCAAACTTTGAAAATCAGCTTTTAAAAGTTAGATTTTTAGAAGACTAGCACTAAAACTAGAAGCAAGAAAAAAAAGCATACAGGAGTAAATAAATGAAACCATTTGAGGCCGTTCAGCAGCTGTGCAGGCTTTAGATCATTGAATCTAAAAGCCACATTTAAAAGTCAACCTCAACAACCTCGTGTTCAGTCACATACATTCAATATATGTTATTTCTTAATATACAAGCACATACACAGTGAGCGACAGAGAGGAGAACACAGAAGCCTGTAAACTATTTTACACTCAACTGACCAAAACCCCTCTCACTGACCACTGCCCAGCTCAATTTTAAGGATCAAACATAAGGCTATTATAAAAGCCCCAGGTTTTAATTTGATTACTGGTCAGGCAGTAACTCAGAGCAAAAAGCAGGAAGAGTGACTCACCACTTTACATGTAATCTAACTTTCATCTAAACCACTGGTTTCTACCAGCTGTGGAGTTTAAAAGTAATACCGATCGTCGCATACACATATTATATTATGTTATATATTATATAATATTATATTATAAAATAAATCGACTATGAAGGTTTAATAAAATAAATGACAATAATGCTTTTTGAATTGGTATTAAAAAAAGGATCATTTTGAATGCATTTACATATTTTTAGGGGTCAAGTTTTTTTTAGCCCCCCCCCCCCGGAACGATACCAATTGTTAATATTTAATATAATCAAAAGTATTAGTAGTAATAGTGTTAACTGATATTTGAGACTGGTATTCATTTACCATAAATTGATATTTGTATTGTGAAAATCTACAAGGGAACAACTCTTACTCACAACTTGCATTAAACATTAATTTAATAATTAATAATAATTAATTAATTAATAATAATAATAATAATTCTACCAAACAATTAGCCCTATGACTAGGATACTGGACCAGACTAAAGAGGTGTTATTGTGTCATAACTTAAGTAATTGAGATAATAGATCATTAAGAAGTTCAATGCTAAGACATATCAATAAAGAATTAAATATGATAGTTTTAGC
>BRDA01007283.1:782-12407 GCA_036984385.1 Crenuchus spilurus
AGTGCTGGTCTAGATTCTGTATTACAGTAGCTCTGTCTACACTGAGTTTTAGTGCTGGTCTAGATCCTGTATTACAGCAGCTCTGTCTTCACTGAGAGTTTTAGTGCTGGTCTAGATCCTGTATTACAGCAGGTCTGTCTTCACTGAGAGTTTTAGTGCAGGTCTAGATCCTGTATTACAGTATTTCTGTCTACACTGAGATCCTGTATTTATGGTAGCCCATTTTATTAAAGACACAAGGGAGAAGTTGCTCACATTGTTATTTCAGAGATAGATGAACTAAATGAATACAAATGGCTGCAAAGATGTTTCTGCTAAAATCAAAGAGTTAAATCTCTCCATTTTGCTTGTTTGGCCACCGCCTCTTCATGAATGGAGGATACGTTATCTAAAGTTTGCATAACTCTAGTGGATGGAAACATGATTTAATTAGCTTTTTTTTCTTAAAAAATTCAGAAATGTGCTTAAAATGAGCAAAATGTTTGGATGAAAACTAAAGCTATATAAAAAATATTGATGCACTAAAGCTATTACAGCACTGCCTTGTAAAGAATTATATATTTACTTTATATGTGGGTTACAAGTCAGGTGCATGTGGTGCTTTGCTAAAATACTAAGTACTGTATATTTACATCATACTGCCAATTTTAGACTATATCATGTTAAAATAACATCACTCAATGTACTGAGTGGATATTTCACCTCCAGCATGATGATTGCAAGCTACCGGTAATTCCTTACCATTTTAGCATAAAGGTTCAAAGAGCAGTACATCCCACCTACTTCTCTACATTAAACAAAAGGATACTCCAATCACCTGTACGTTAAACGAGTTGTTCTGATACAGATTGTGAGCACTAGATATCAACATTGTGTAAATGTTCACATGTAAGGTTATTTAGCTGGTTTTGGTGGAGATCTTGTCAATAAATGTTACTGTAATATACTTAATATGACCTTTAAATTAAGGTAACATTTTCAGGTCTTCTAAAAGTAAAAACAGTATTTGTGAATTTATGTTATGATTGAAATTGTATTTTGACAATGTTTTGAAGTAACATTTTTTGTTAATTTACAGTTACATTATGTTTTTATTTTACATTAGATAGAGTTTACAGTCTATTTTTTAATAATTTTATTGACATTTCCATGTACTTCTCAAAGACAGGAGAAATGTGTAAAATTCAAAAGATAAACCTGTTTTAATGCATTTTTACACTAGTTTTAGCATAGCAAATAAAGTATTACTTTGGTAAAACTAATTGTATTACTGTAGTATGATTATGTCAAAAAACATGGTTCTATCATCAAACTACCACAGTGTGTTTTTGGTCTGATCCACTTGTACCAGCACAACACATAACACACCACCACCACATCAGTGTCACTGCAGTGCTGAGAATGATCCACCTGCTCTGTGGTGGTCCTTGTGAGGGTCCTGACCACTATGGAACAGGATGAATAATGTACACAGAGAAATAAATGAACTACAGTCTGTAATTGTAGAACTACAAAGTGCACCTGTATGCTCAGTGGAGCTAAAATGTACAATGAGTGAAGATACAAGCCGTGTGTACCTAATAAAATGGCCAGTAAGTGTGCTTGCAGTTCATTTATATGTTGGTGTCAAAGCGTTTGCACATGCCACTCGTGTTTTTGATATTGGATGATGAGGGTGTTTGTTACTGAAGCTTTTTTCTCTGGAACACATTTGAAGAAGGACCTTCTCCACAGGTCTGAAGAACAGGGCATGTTTTATTGTCGCTTTTAACATCTTAAACTTTCTTCTCCCTTTCTTTCTTTTAAATTGAAATTGACTCACTGCTAAAGTTTTTTCCAGTTTGGAAGGGCACATTTTTTGGGATTAAGTATGAGATCCCATAGGCCTCCTCATGAACTGAATTCCTGGTGCCTAATACTGCTAGCCATGTTTGTCGTTAATACACTCTGTTGTTGAAGGGTTTGAATAAATGACTTTCTGATGCTTTCCGACTGGTTTCATAAGCTCTCAGTGGCTTAAGGAAGTTCTCGCTCTCTCAGCTTAAACCGTTCCTCTGGCGTTCAACGTCCCGGCATGCTTTGAAGTAGAGCAAATAAGCTTGAGATTATTAGCTCCATGTTGCAGTGTAAACTCTAAATCCTTAAGTTCTCTCTTGAAATAGTTTATCCATTGCTGGTGGTTACCATCCCCCTTTCAAATAAAGGACTTAAAGGAACGTTCCCTTACTTAGCCCTTAGATGATCGTCCAGCACCCTCCAGGGATGCCGTAACATAAAGATTAAACTTGACAGAAAGTAAAAAAAAATGAAAAAGCATGTAGTTACAGCTTATAGAAGTGACTAATGCTTGCATTAGCATTCATCATCTGATAAGTAATATCATTTTGTGCTGATGTGTGCAAAGATTTTCTCTCTCAGCAGAGCACTCTGTCTGATAATGTGATTTAACGCCAGTCACGGCTGCTCGCTGCGTCAGGATTTACACAGCAAGTCAAATGTTTGGGAACTTCCTTGGCAACTTAACTTATTAAGTGTCATTGTGTTTGTTTAAGATTGTCCATCTGCCCAAGTCTTAGTGTTTTATACAGCAACTGCATATTTACAAAATGTTGATGTTCTTTTGTAAAACAACCCTTAAGAATGGAGAGAAAATGTGTTTTATGATTTGTAATATAATAACGCATGCTTTATTGCTGAACACTTAACAGATTCTTAGAGTCACAGGACAGCCAAATCCAGAACTGAAGAAGTTAGTTACATGGACTCCCATCGATGGCTGACCGGTAGTTTACATTACCAAGCTGAAGTGTCTCAAATCCAATCTTTTCAAATCAGGTTTGAGTCCCTTTCGTATGTAAGTAAGTAAGTAAGTAAGTAAAATTTATTTATAAAGCACTCTTAAAACAACTCACATTGACCAAAGTGCTGTACATCAAACCATAATAAAATAAATAAATTAAAAGATCTAAAAAAAAAAAACAACAACAACAAATACAATTCACAAACGGATTAACAAAAACATTGAAGAGAACAGGAAAAAATAAAAAAAAAAACAATAAAATTAATCACTTCTCACTACTTAACAGCCAGTTCATAAAAATAAGTTTTTAGGCGTGATTTAAAAACAGCAGCTGAAGGTGCTTGGCGAATAGTAAGGGGCAGAGTGTTCCACAGCCTTGGAGCATAAACTGCAAAAGTATGTTGTCCTAGATCAGATACTTATCCGATCTGTGGACATGTGACTTGAATGTGACGGTCAGATCAGATTTAATGTGTCTTTTTGTTGTGGGTGAGCCAGAGCTGGTTTCTCTCATTTACTATTTTGAATTTTGAATTTTCAGCGTAGACTGTATTTTATTCAAAACTGGCAACCCAGCACAAATGTAATACTTTTTGTTGTTGGTGACAAAAGCGGCGTGTATACACGTATCAATGTGTGCATGCGAGCCGTTTCAGGGACAGATTCGTTTACATTACAGATACAGATCACTTACATTTGTGAATGTGAACCATCAAGATAATTAAATCTGATCTGAGCAAAAAATCAGATTTGAGTGATGTGGTTGTAATGTGAACATAGCCTTAGAGACCCAGAGCAGAATGTAACCAGGCTGGTTAATCAAGTGCAGATAAAGGAAGTGGCAAAACAGAACAATAAGATAACCGAGGGTGAACTGGCACAGTGAGATTAAGAAGGCATGTTTCACTGTGCACCTGCACTGCACCAGATTGAGTAACGGCAACTCTTAAACAAATAACCACTAGACTGAGAAAAACAGCTAAACAATCACCTGAAAATTTACAGGTGAAGCTGTCGAGGGTTGGTCTTAAGGAACAGAGAGAACCCACCATAAAGTCATCCAGAGGTGAGATTACAACCACACAGGCTCTGTGGTTTCATCCACTCAAGAAAAACAAAAGGTGTGATTAATTCTAAGGCCTAGTCCACACTTAGCCGGGTATTTATAAAAACGAATATCTCCCCTACATCGTTTTCAAAAATAACATCATACACACGAGATTGTTTTAAGAAAAGGTTTCATCCACATGAATCCGCATAAATACGCCGTAGAGTGTTGTCATAAAGACGCCAAGCGCATAGATGGCAGTGTAACACAAAGCTAACGCCCATGTCAGCCAATCAGAATCCTTCAAAACAGAAAAGTAAGTAACAAAAAACTTCTTCTTTGCTCCTCCACGTATTGGAGAAGCTGAACTTGTATAAACAAACACGCAAGGAGTGTTTGAATTAACATAAAAATGAAAACTTCTCTGCTGGCGTTCATCCTTCCACAGCAAGGCAGTCAATTACAGTGGTCGCGCATATGACATCACAGCATCATTTGTCGCAGATTGTGATGTTCTGGACTCTAAAACGCCGTCTTCACACGTACACACGCAAACGCAAAAACAAAAACGTTTTACAAAATCTCCACTTTGGCCGGAGTTTTCATAATCAATCGTTTTTGGTGGCGTAAAACTGCGTTTGCATGTGGACGAAAGGCCCAAACGCATAAAAATATATGCGGTTATTCAAATACCCGGCTACGTGTGGACAAGGCATAAGAGACACTAAAGTGAAAACTCAGGATATGAGTGAGATCTAACTTATCCTCTTTAGAAGGGTGTGAGGATTGATTTTGAGTGTAAAGAGGTTCCAGCCTGATATATCCCAAGAGAAAACTAGAAAGAACATTCACACAGCCATGCACACTTTCAAAAATAAAAACACAGAATGGCCCCTGACCTCTGTGGCAAGAGAACCCAGGGAATAAGTATGGGCAATTTGGGGAAACAGGGTGTGGTAATCATTCAGGGCAAAATTTTACCAGCTAGTGATCTAGTGATTATGAGCATGATAAATACAGACAACAGGATATCAATACTGTGTATCTCTCAGAGCTACAACTGTCACATTGCTAATATCAACACTCCTGAACCAGAGACAACATCAGAAGTGTCTCACCTGGACTAAGCAGAACCAGAACTGGACTGTTACTCAGTGCTCCAAAGTCCTCTTTTCAGATTTCATTTGTAAATCAAGCTCCTAGAGTCTGGAGGAACAGTGGAGAGACACACAATCCAAGCTGTCTGAAGTCCAGTATGCAGTTTCTGCAGTCTGTGATGGTTTGAGGTGTCATGCCATCTGCTGGTGTTGCTCCACTGTGTTTAGTCCAAAGTCAACATCTACCAGGAGATTTTAGAGCACTTCATGCTTCCATCTGCTGACAAGCTTTATGGAGATGCCCAGCAGCTGCCCACAGTGCCAACACTACTACTGACCATCATATTACTGTGGAGACAACTCATGAGCTGTAAGTCATAGTGATCAACATGAAAACAAAAAAAGACTTGAAACTTGTCAGTTTATGTACAGTATAATAAATATAAAATATATGACAGATTACCTTTTACAATTAAATGATGAACAAAATTAACTCTTTTTTTTTGCAAAATTCTACTTTATAATATGACTGTAGTTATAAATTGGACCCTGCCTCTATGAATGGAATCCAAAATCTTCTCAAAACCACCATAATAAACTCTCAGACATCAGACAGTGTGTTCATACCCATTTAATGTGATAACTGTATGTGAAATAGCTTTAAGATGTCTGGGTCCAATCAAAACCACTGTGAAAAATGCTGACTTGGCAGTGTCAGCTGGTGAAAAATATTCTAGGTGGGGCTGTTTGAGCCATATTCAGTCCCAATATTATTGAACACAAACAGCAGTAACAGCAGTGCTCTGTGAAAAAGTCACTGCACAGTAAATCTGCCAGTGTTAAATCAACACTGTTAGAGTTAAATTAACACTGAGAGTGTTACATTTTGACACTCTCAGTGTTAATTTAACTCTAACAGTGTTGATTTAACACTGGCAGATTTACTGTGTGTTTGCATAAAAAATCAGCAGACTTATAGTTAATGAAAACTGTCACTAGTTGTACATAAATGTGTAAAGATATAAAATACAGTATGTATCATTAGATTACCAACTGAGTCTGGTTCAGAAGCATACAATAAAACGAGTAAAAACACTAAATATTAGACATTTCTAGAGTCTGTATTATATGTTAATAATGTCAGATGTTACTAAAAAGACGGAAAGTCTCTACCTTAGCAACAGATTCCAGGATTATGATTGGCTAAATTTCTGTTGCTATGCTGGTATCTTGGGTCAGCAGGTCAGTGATTGGCTGCTGCTTCTCTGACTGGGTGATACTTCTGTCACCTCAGAACAGAGAGAGAATGACCCCGAAACTCATTTCCCCCTAATATGTTTGATATATTACATCTTATTGTGCATGTTTAACACATACATACTTAAAATTGAATTGATTATTTTAAAAAAAAGTATATTTTAAAAATGAAAATAAAATTTCTGCCATGAAGGGCAACGCCCCAGCATCCTCTATTGACCGGCTGCCCCTTTTCATACCAAACTGTTATGAATGGGTTTGTTTGCAGGTCAGATATTTCATTATGATTGTGATAAATCAGTGCTATTCCTCTATATTATAGAAAATGGTATTACTGCTATGAGCCCAGCTGACTGAGTGACAGTTATATGACCTGTACTGTAGTGTCTGATTTGCTCTGCTCTCTTTACCTCTTCACTGGAAGAATGTTAACAACTCTTAGTCTCTCTTCTCCTCTGGCAGTGGTGTGTGCAGAGGAATCAGCAGGGCTGAACCGGCTGGCAGCCATTCAGCTAAAGTAGCATCAAGAAGCAATCTTTCTCAGAGCAATGAGTTCGGACATGGCAGATTTCCAGTGCAGCGCATTGCGTCTCCCACTGTGATCTCTCACTGCAGTGCTTCAGAACCGCCTTCCATCTCCACACTGCGGCTTTCTTTCAGAAAAGAAAGGTAACTTTTACAGAAGTAGATCTAAACAGAGCACATACACTCAATGACCAATTCATTAGGCACACAGAGCTTGTATCTCATTCTCTATTAATTGGCTCCACTGAGCACACAGGTGCACTTTGTAGTTCTACAATTACAGAGAGTAGTTCATCTGTTTCACTTTGTTAGCCTCCTTTCACTCTGTTCTTTAATGGTCAGGACCATCACCGAGCAGGTAGATTATTCTCAGCACTGCAGTGACACTGATGTGGTGGTGGTCTATTAGAGCTTCTGGAGATGTTAAACACTCACTGTCCTCTATTAGACACACCTACCTTGTTGGTCTTGTAGATGTAAAGTCAGAGACAGCAGCTCAGCACAGTGTGTGTTGGTCCTCTAGTCCTGACACTGTTGACTGGTTGGTCACTATTTTCACTCCAGTTGTGACACTGAGGTGTTTAGAAACATCAGCAGCTCTGCTGTGTCTGATCCACTCTAACATACACTAACACACCACCACCACATCAGTGTCACTGAGATGAGTGAAGAACAGAGTGAATAAAGTAAACGGAGAAACTGATGAACTACAGTCTGTAATTGTAGAACTACAAAGTGCTCCTGTATGCTCAGTGGAGCTAAAATAGAAAATGAGATACAAGCAATGTGTACCTAATAAAGTGGCCAGTGAGGGTTTTTTTTTTGTTGTTGTTGCTTTTGTTTTTGTGACAACATTTGTTGTTTGTGCCTCATTGAATTCAAAACCAAATTCACTACTGTAGCATTTCCCAGTTATGGTCTTAGAGTACATCCTGCACTAAACCTTTTAGTACCTCCCTGAACTCATATATCCTTTTTAAATTGATGAAAGGCTTTTTAATCAGCTGACATGCTTTGGGAGCAGTAAAATATCTCAATATACAGTACAGTACAGTATAGTATTCAGTGTACAACACAGGGACATTTATCAAGACCAAATCAAGGAAAATTCTGTTGATTTTCCAACACTTGTGTTGAATACTGTGTTTTGATGTGAAATTCACCAAGTCAGAAATGTTCACAGTGGTAGTGAAAGGAACCAGACATCTCTGCTAAGGTTTAAGATGAGATTTTGGCTTAAAACATTATTTTCAAAGCAAATGCTGGACACATATTTATAAAAACCTACAAAACAGACTGACTTAGGACTTACTGTGAGTGAGCTGCTGTCTGTAGTGATGAGATTTTATTCATTTTTACAGCTCACAGTGTGTCCTTAACAACATCCACTAGTCTGTGAGACCTTCATTAACATCTGGATGAGGTTAAAGTGGGCTGAGATAAGTTTAATTGATGTATTTTGAGAGAACAGGGCTGTTTAGGTGACTATTGAGTTTATTAGCAATGATTTTTGAGCGAACAATTCCTTTATCAGTGAGTTCTAGCCTGGTGCAGTGCCACTCAGCTGAGAGAATGTGGAGGATGGGCTCCAGTGACAGTTAAGGGCATGCGCGGGCAGGGGGGCGAGCCTTCAGCCAAAGAGAAAAATGCTGAGCCTCACATAAACACCTGCTGATCCTGAAACCTGCCAGCCCACCTGCTGCGCACAGCATCTCCAGCTACAATCCAGCAAAGACACACAGACACTCCAGTACAGTGAGTGCAGGAATGTTAGGACTTCATTAAGACGCTCATCTACTAAAGATTTAGTTTCACAGAATTTACATCAGAGATAATCAGCCAGCTGCTTCAGAAGTTTTTTAGAATGTAATATGGCTAGTGTATCTAATAAGTAATGAAAACCTGATTACAAATATATAAAATGTATAAAATTGTATCTATGGCGGGGGCCCCAAGTGGCTCAGTAGGCTAAGACGCTGACACTATGACCAAGGCAATGTTGAATGCATTGAACACATTGTGTTTGCTCATTAATGTGCAAGTTTGCTATAGTATGCTAATGATATCTGCACATGGGTTTACATTACAAAACGCTAATGTGGTATTGAATTATGTTTTCTCATGATGACACTGACGTTATAAATTAGCTCGCTGTTATACTGTCATACTATAGTGAATTTATCAGCTGTTATTCGGTGGATTATGTTTATTATTCTCAGGAGTTTTTTTTTCTATTTTGTGTTTCGTAGTGTCACATTTTCACCTGTCATTTTGGACAAAATATAGGAGCAAGGTGCTCATATCCTGGTTTGCGAGAATCGAGTTTGGCTGTGTCAATGTACCGGCTGTGCATAACACACAGGGAGAAGAGTATAGAGGAGTAGATTGATTCACACGGAGCATTACTGAAGGCCTAGGTGTGAAATGCTTGGTCCGCTACTGGTTTCTAGGGTCCCATTTTTAATGTGTCCAAAGTTCACAGGCCCTATGTTGCCAGGGTTCTTTGTTTATTGTATCCTATGTTCCCAGGGTCCCAAGTTCACTTGGCCCTCTGTTTCTAGGGTCCTACTGATATGATATTATATTATATGATACTGATATGATACAGAAGAACCACATCAAACACAAGAACTGGATTACCAGCGAAACCTTTGCGTGGATTAAGAAGAAGCGTGAAGCAAAAATAAAGTCTTCCAGTGATTACAGGGAACTGCGAAGCAAAGTACAGAAGAGGCTCAGAAGAGATAAGCAAGCTGAGTTGGATTCATTGTGCAGTGAGCTGGAAGAAAATGCAAAGAAAGGGAACAGCAGACCTGTATTCCAGATAGTAAAGAAGCTCACCAAACCATTCCAGCCTCGCACAGTAGCCATCAAGGACAAAGATGGCATGAAACTTGTGGAACCAAAGAAGGTGTGTCAACGATGGAAAAACTACTGTGAGGAACTATACAGTGGTGCAGAAGATAACATTCAGATTGATGTTCAAGAAAAGGAACCACCACCACTGAAGGAAGAAATCAAGCGTGTTATGTTAGAGCTGGCTACATGAAAGGCATCCGGTCCAGATGACATAGCAGTTGAACTGCTCAGGTTTGGTGGAGAGACAACGTTGAATAAGCTTCATGAGGTCTTTATGAAAGTTTGGGAAACTAGAATTTGGCCAGAAGAATGGACGCAATCACTTTTCATCCCACTGCCCAAGAAAGGAGACTTGCTCCAGTGCAAGAACTACAGGACCATTGCATTGGTCTCACATGCAAGCAAGATCTTGCTGAGAGTGATATTAAAACGAATGCAGTCTAAGCTGGAAGGGGAGATTGCCCAAGAACAAACTGGATTTAGACCAAGAAGAGGCACTTGGGATCAGATCACAAACCTCCGGATTATCTTGGAGAAAGCAAGAGAAAGGAATCAGGAACTGTATTTCTGTTTTATTGATTTCACAAAGGCATTCGACATGGTAAAACATGACCAACATGACCTCCAGCATGGACAAACCATTGGTCATGTTCTCATTATGTGACATAGAAATCTGGGACATACATAATCTCTACTATTGAAGATTACTGAAGAATCCAACATAGTCTGTAGTGACAGACACCAACATAAGCTTCCATTACTTGTTTGTGCATCACCATTGTATATCCAGTGTAAAATCATCTTGCTGGCGGTATTTGGATTTTGCAAGTGGTCCTTTAAAATCTAAATCTAACCCACTAAATCATGTACTGTCTGAACTTAAATGTGGAAATACACCTGAGTGAACTATTTTGAGGCCACAATAAAAGCACCGTCCCATCCTGCATTGTGCTGACCCTGACGCTGAGGCTGTGAGATATTCATGCAGCAAACTGCTCGCTAATTGATATGCAGCAGCAATGTTTTGCTTTCTCGTTTTTCCTGAGCTTGTGCATAATTGAAAAGCTCCAGAGCTTCTCTCCCCTCATGTATATTTGAGCAGCTCTATCCTCTGCCCATCCAAAAAAAAGGAAAGGAAAGTCCCCGCAGCAACACTGGAGCCTCTGTAAAACTTTTCCCGCTTTAAACTTGCTGGAAAAATGTGCTAATGATTTTCTGAACAACGCTTATTCCTTTTGATTATGTTAGATCTGCAAAACTTCATTTTATCACTTACACAGATACAAACAGACTTTTCACCAGAAGTACTGACCTATAGCTGTTTAACTGCTCACTGAGACAATATGAATAAGACCAGATTTTTCTGATAAATTATCTACAAGGTGTCCTGTTTGCTTATTTACCCAAATGACTTTGACTAACTTTAATACTAGTGAAGATCTGGTGGTGAAATGTGTATTAAATAAACCTCAGTCTGTATTAAAAAGACAAACATTCATGATTACAGTGCAGGTAGATGGGTGATCATTTCTGTAGACTAATACATGGCTGTCGGATTGGAGCCTGTCCAGCAATCTTCATGTGTCACCTGCCACTGCAGCGAGACACTGAATCCCTTGGTGTTCCATGTGGACAAAGCACAACACATTGGTTATTTCACCCTGAGAATTGTGCAGGGTGAAATATAATGATGTATGAGGGTGATACATAATGTATCAGTGCACAGTACAGGAGGAAGTGTTGTATAATGTATCAGTGCACAGTACAGGAGGAAGTGTTGTATAATGTATCAGTGCACAGTACAGGAGGAAGTGTTGTATAATGTATCTGTGCACAGTACAGTAGGAAGTGTTGTATAATGTATCAGTGCACAGTACAGGAGGAAGTGTTGTATAATGTATCAGTGCACAGTACAGGAGGAAGTGTTGTATAATGTATCAGTGTATCAGTTATATATCATTATTTATATAGTTCTAATTTAACTGGCTGCCCTGCATTGTTCCTCATTCAAAAGACAGGATGAACACTTCACTGTGGGT
>BRDA01007284.1:32223-57215 GCA_036984385.1 Crenuchus spilurus
CTTCCACACTGTCTGATCACCCGCACCAAATCCTGTGTCACACCTAAACCACGCCCACTAGTCTGTCACACCTTCACTAACACCTGCATCAGCTCTAAGTGGTCATGTGACTGAGGTCACACTGTGTCCTAAACCACGCCCACTAGTCTGTCACACCTTCACTAACACCTGCATCAGCTCTGAGTGGCCATGTGACTGAGGTCACACTCTGTCCTAAACCACGCCCACTAGTCTGTCACACCTTCACTAACACCTGCAGCAGCTCTGAGTGGCTTTGGAGAAGTTTTGATGATGTTTTTACAGGAAAGACTATGATGTTTAGGTGATGTTTAGGAGTTTTAATCTTTATTAGCAATGTTAGCCTCACAGCTCACATGTTTTATCTTTTATCCAGTTGTTTTTATGTAAGCAGTCATGAGTAATGGCTGTGTTGGTGTTTTCCAGGGAAATAGAGAAGAAGCAGATAACCCTAATACAGGTATCGGGGCTTTTCGCTTCATGCTAGAGTCTAACAAAGGCAAATCAATGCTGGAGTTCCAGGTAAGAGCTTCTAGTATCTCATTCTGCAGTGATGTACAAAAGCACTTTAGATAAGATGGGTTCAGATGGAAAATGTAGGTGTTAACAGTAGTGAACCGATCAATATGTTTTCTTCAGGGCTGATGCTGATTATTAGTAATCAATTAATCAGTATTTGGGTCCAATATTTACCTTATTGTACCTCACTTACCTTAAATGTGATATTTGTAGTGTGAAAACGGATAAGAATGCAGCTGTTCCTCACAGTTTATATTAAAAGAACACAGTTTAATATGAGAATGTGATACAAATAAACTAGCTTTGAGCTTTAAACAGCTGTAACAACACTGAAAAGCATGTTTGATTGGATGTACTCCATTTTACTACCAATCAGCAAGACTAAAGTTTGTTTTTATTGTGTTTGCATCATATGCATAAATGCCAAAAACTTGTATGGAAATGGAAAAAGCACAAAAGAGTACAGATTTAAATAAATGGTTCACCCACAAGCCATTTCTACATATTTCCCTCCACTTCTCTTAGCCAGGATGTGTTTGAACTGCAAATGTATATTCTTCCGTTTTGAAGTGGTACTGCAGGGCTAAAGTTCCTTATACACACTAAGACTCAGTTGTCACCCAAATCATTTCAGTAAGTACATGCTAAGGATTGAACATGTTACGTTTAGGTCATATATTTATAACTATGTAAATATTTGTTCATTTGAGTCAGTAGTTGTTTTTAAAATTGGGATTCGGATGCTCGTGTTTGTTGGCTAAATATAGTGTAGGAGCCACAACCGGTTAATACACAGTTTATATTTCAGTTACACTAGAGTGCTGCACTAAGTGATGTTCACAGTTGGTGAACTACTGCACAGGATTTACTGAATTTGTCTTATTTATTACATTCTGAATGATATTTCTATCAAAATAACTCTTATATAATAACTGTATAGAGTGTCTAATCACTGTATTGATCATTTGTAAGTGACTAGTGACTGAACTCTTTCTGTTCAGGAACTGATGACTGTTTTCCAGCTTCTACACTGGAATGGAAGCCTTAAAGCCATGAGAGAGAGACAATGTTCTCGACAGGTCAGATATAATGTCCTAGATATCACACACAGCACAACCCCACCCATTCAATTTACAGCACATTAGCTCCACCCATTTGTATTGATTTTGTGAGCACACAAGTATCACAGCTGCAGATGAATGAAAGTAAGAATTGAAGGATAGTTTTATTTTAATACATGTTCATGTTGAAGACCACAGCTTTAGAGATCTCGCGCTGATGTCGGCAGTCCTTACTTTTTTCTTTTTCTCTAAAGGAGGTTCTGGCTCATTACTCCCACCGGGCGCTGGACGACGACATGCGAACGCAGATGGCAGCCGATTGGGTGAGCCGAGAGCACCGGGTTTCGGGAACGATCAGCAGAGAGCTGGCGGCCACGGAGAGAGAGCTGGAGGAGGCCAGGCTGGCCGGACGAGAACTTCGCTTCTACAAAGAGAAGAAGGACATTCTGATAATGGCCTTAGGGCAGCTAGGTGGGTCAAACACCACCACACTGCCCTGCCAGTGCTGAAGTCCTGGCTGTGAGTAGAGAGTGAAGGACATCGTAATAATGCAGTCAGAGACTATTCACCAAAACTCAGCAGCATTTTGGGTTTTACCTGCAAATCAGAACCGGTAACATTGGAAATCCTCGCCTTTGACCAGACTCCTCCTGTGTTTGGTCACAGAGTGTTTAAATAGAAGATAATGAAGTATTTGTGAATGAAGCAACCTTTTGCCAAGTTTAACACACAGCCAGGATTTATTTGATTGTGTACATTAGACCCACATTAAACATACAGTGACACATCACATCATTATGGTGGAAAAGTTCATTTGTGTTCATAATTTAATTTAAAAAATGCTTAAAACTTAATTAAATCATTTAATTAAAAAATTGACCATTTTTATTATTATTTTTTTCTTAAAAGATAAACTCATATTTTATTTTTTATTATACATAATGTGATGTTTTAAGGCTTTTTTTGTTTTAATGTTGATCATTATGACGGGTCATAAAAATAAATAAATAATATTCTGAACACCTCAAAATAAATAAATTATATATAATTATGAGCACAAATGAGATTTTTCACCACATTACATTTGAAGAGCCCTTGTGTGTGTGTGTGTGTTATTAATTGGCAGTAATTGGTATGTTTTATTAATGTGGACATAATGTACACAGTTGAACTGAAGCCCTCTGTGCTGGGTTTTGAGTCAGTATTATAGATAAGGGTTACAGATAGTGCAGTATTGACCTCACCACTGATATGAATGTATCGTATGCACCTGCTTTATCAACGTGCATGTTTTTATATGACATAAGGAAGGATAGTGTTACAGATCATACTTTATTATTATTCCTGTGACAGATGCTCTAATCTTGTGTTTTAAGCTTCATGAAGCCATCGTTCATATCCGAGCTGTGCTTGTGTGGTCATGTAGTCACACAGCTTTATGCAGATTTACTGCTGAGTCATCATAGCCGGGATTCAACCATTAATGTGCTCTTAGCTCCGCCCACAAATGAGTTCTTTCATAGCTCCACACACAAATGTGTTATTGTGTAGTGTCTACTACACATGTGGTCTTTTAAAGCTCCGCCCACTATCATAGCTCCATTCAGAAATGTTATTTTATAGCTCCTCCCAAAAATGTTCTTTCATACCCTTCTGAAGGCGGAGACATGTACAAATGTATTTTTTGGGAGGAGCCTGACTCAATATAGAGTTAAAATCAGTGTGGAACATGATATTTGACCCGTTCTTGACCAAGCCATGATGCAGCTTTATTTTGCACAGCACACGGTGTACTTTTCATCAGCCGCGGATTTCCTCGGACATTTGACACTTTCAGTACGAGACTCGTTTAGGTTTGAGTGGACAGGGTGGGAGTTAAAATTGAATTGGAAAAACAGAGCAGACTACAGAACAGCGTCTTCAGCTCATCAGACATTTTATTCTAGTGTTATTTGTCTGTCTATGATCTTTGTCATGTTTTGTCTGTGTTAAGCTAGCTAACCAAAGCCTTTCATTTAATCTGTGTATGTTATACATCATACATTCATCCAGTTTCACCCCAACACAGAAGTAGTCTAGTAAGACGGGTGAGGACTGACGTTTACTCCGGAGCAGTGTTGGCACGTCTAATGCTGCAGACCTGCCAATATTAGGCTGTGATGGTGAGGGAGATTTTTTGTGTTATTGGCAACATTTCCCCGGTATGATGGTGGGTGTAGCCAGGTGGAAGTGTGTCGTGCAGATGGAGAGCGTGCAGGCTTTGCTTTCACTTTCAAATATTAGAACAACATGCGGCTTGAGCCTGAATTTCCACAACAAGCAATACTTCAGGCTGGGCCCGCCCCCGACACCACCCCAGGCTGGGCCCGCCCCCGACACCACCCGAGGCTGGGCCCGCCCCCGACACCACCGCCGGCTGGGCCCGCCCCCGACACCACCGCCGGCTGGGCCCGCCCCCGACACCACCGCCGGCTGGGCCCGCCCCCGACACCACCCGAGGCTGGGCCCGCCCCCGACACCACCCGAGGCTGGGCCCGCCCCCGACACCACCCGAGGCTGGGCCCGCCCCTGACAACACTCCTGGGCACAGCGCAGTGATGACCCACATCAGGCACACTTTGCCTCTGGGTTGGGTTGCCAGATATCACAACACTGATCCCTCACAACTACTAGGAGAAAGTGTTAAAATGGAGAGACTCCCTCAGAAGTCGGCAGTGTTGGCAGGTCTAATGTTTATCATTATCTCTGTATGCAGCTTTAGGCAGGAAACGCCTCAGAATGGACCTGTTACAGACTTCAGTCAGTACAACATACACATTTAAGCAGCTGAACAGTCTCCGTACTCTGTTTAAAGCTTGTGTCCTCATATTGTCTGCATCTCCGGCTACTTTTAGCTCACCAGCATCATCTCATTTTATCTCTTTTTTAAAGTGTTTGAATGCAGACGTTAACCTGCTAACGCTGTCTTCTGTCCGTGTCCCTCAAATGTTCAATTTCTGCCAAAATGTGTTTTGGTTTATGTCTCACTGTAACACCCAGAACATCAGACACAGCTCGCAGTACGTTTTCACATTGGTGCTCAGTATTAATGTGGAAAAGCCTCCACTTACACAGTAAACAGTACGTTGTGTTACCTCAGATGATGAAATGTACTTGTTGACCGTGTTGTTAGACACGTCTGTCCGTCCCGTCTTTAAGCTTCTCCTGGCCGGTTGAGTCATACAGCTCCAGGCTTCTGTTCATTTGAATGGTTAGAGATGTAAACACTCAAAACTTAAAGCCATAGAAACATTTCAAAAGCAGCTAAAAATCTGATAAAGTCGTAATAAGTCATTTGTAGTGTTTGTTTCATATAACAAAAAATGTGCTAATTCCGTGTCTGATTAAAATATAGCACTTAGGCTACGTTCAGACTGCTAGCACAGATCTGATTTTTGGCACATCTAGATTACATCTACATTAATTTGTGATGGTCTGCAAAGTGAAGAACCACATTTTAAAATGTGTTTACAATCGGGTCTTGACCATTACCATTAGGTAGAGAGGTGCTGGTCCATTTCTTGCTTTGTAGGTGAGCATCAGGGTTTAGAATCTGATGTGAGCAGCTACAGGAAGCCAGTGAAGTGAACACAGCAGTGCAGTGATGTGAGAGAACTTGAGCTGATTGAAGATTCTGGATCAGCTGCAGGCGCCTGATGGTTCACATAGGAAGTCCAGCCAGGAGTGAGTTACAGTAGTCAAGTGTTGAGATAATGAGACCGGACAAGCACCTGGGCAGCATCCTGAGTTCTGAGAATCACTTACAAATAACAGTGTAGACAATCATCTCAGCAGGTCAGTTTTAGAAAGAAATCCAGTTTGCCTACAATCTGAACACAGCCTTAGTCTTCGGCTTCCTCCAATTTCTTCCAGGGGCTCAGAAATGAGTACTAGGGATTTTTAAAGAAGTATCACCTCCTCTGAAAGTCCTACGATGTGTACAAACTGTTACCATCTAACGTAGAGCACCAGCAATAATGACTGCCACCTTGATGTGACTGACATGCCAACGCAGAAACTCGAGTGATGCACTCATAAATAAGACATTGTAGTGTTTACATTTACACATCAGGTAAATATATTACAGACATGGCAGCAAAAGTCACAGCTGAAGTCGTTAGATTAACACTGGCACCAGTGAAGTCAGACACAAACAGGAGCACAGTCTCTATAGAACACACTGGTGATAATTAGGCTAGTGGCCGGGGAGAGACCTTCCTCTGGTGGCTGGAGGCCCACATGGTGAGAGGGGTCTTGCACATCTGGCTCCTGCTCCACAATGCAGGACTGAAATGAGTCTTTACCAACAATTTGGCTGTTTTTGGTGAAGGATGGGACGCTCTGAATCAGATGCCATGCTGAGTGATATGAATGTTGAGCTAGATTCCCCCCCGTAGACCACTGAAGTGTCATTCTGTAGTCCGTGTTATTAGCTTTGTGCTAACAGTCCAGCGCATTGAAAGTAAATCTGTTATATAAGACTGATTCCTCACACTGTAACTACTACTGCTGATGTACTTTAACCAGCACATTTGGTCATTATTTGCTGGTTAGTTTGGGGTATTTTGGCGAGGTTGGCAGTGCGATGATGCTAATTCAATGCTCTGCAGTGTTAGCGTGCAGCAGTAATCATATTTCACAAGCTCATTCAGAGGATCCAGTGATAAATGTACGTCAGGTTTGGAACTTTTTAGCGTAAGTCAGGGTGTGATGGAGCAGACAAAGATTAGCATAAATACGGGAGCTGTCAGCTGTGGAAGTCCAGATTTTGTGCAACGTCTGGCAGAAAAATGAAACCCAAATCATTTGTTGACGTCATTCAGCAGATTAAAGCTGAAACCTCTTTTTCAGTGAGATAACATTAGCTTAGCATGCTAAATGTAAAAACAAAAAGTGGAAAAATGGACCTAAACTCCCTCTGCAGGTAACAAGAAACACTGCAGTCTGTCAGATTAAGGAAAATCATTCCAAATATACAGTGGAACCTCGGTTATCCTTTGCCCTGGTTATCGTACAGTTTGGTTATCATCAACTTTTTTCTGGGACATTTTGTCTCAGTTATCGTTTATCCACCCGGTTTTCATCAGTATGCCTGCGTGACTCGCCAATAATTTTGTGAAAAAGCATCCGCCTACTCGTTCATCACTCACCCACATGTTTGTTGTTCATTCTGGCTTTGTTTCTCATTGTTTTTGTTAATATTTTGGAGTGTCTGGAATAAATTTATTGGATTTACATTGTTTCTTGTAGGAAATATTGCTTCAGTTATCGTTTGTTTCAATCATCAGACACTTTTAGAACAGATTAATGATGAAAACGAGGTTCCACTGTATATGGGTTTATGCACAAGGTAGTGAACCTTTTGGTTGATTTTTTTGGTTGAAGTGAGAATAACTTGACAGATTTTTTCTGCATATTCTGTGTTTTTTTATCTCCAAAATGTAGTGTGTGTATTAAAATGTGTAGGAATGTACTTATTTACACTTGGGACATCAGTAAATACACAGAATTAGAACCTGGGTGTGCTAACTTTAGCACAAGACTGTAGATTCTTGTACATTAAAAGGTTGTAGAGGATCATAGACGTCTGTGACTGGCTACATAAGTATTAAGTCACTACTTAAGCTGATTCTTTCACTACTTAAAATGTATTCCTATAATCTCATGATTTTATAATCTCATGGTTTTCCTATATTTTCTCCAGTCTTCGACTCTGTTGTTTAAGTTCTGTTAAAAAATGAACACATTTCAATTTTAATTGTTTAATATCTCAATCTAGAGGATTAAATGCCCCATATCATGAAAAATTGAGCTTTTCGTTAGAAGAAAAGAGGTTATGTAAATTACATGACCTTTCACTTAGTCTAGTTTGGAAACTAAAGTGCAAAAACAGCCCGTTTGATATTCCCTATTTTTGTGATGTCACCGAAACATGCATATTTACATATATGGAATATTCAGCTCATAGCTCCACCCCTTTCACACTGCAGCGTTTCAGCCTGGACTGCACTGAAACCAAAATAGGCAATCAAAATAACTATATTTTACTTAAATCAGTCTTAAAGGTACAGTAAGACAAAAATGAGCACATAAACTCAAAATGTAGCTTATTGAGCTATAAATACATTCTGACATAAACCTGACTGTGTATTTCTGTATTACAAGTAATTTGTCCTACAAAAAAAAACATAACAACCTAATGATGGCTTATTCTTCCCTAGAGCAGTAGCCAGTTCAAATTCATAATGAAACGTAAAAAAAACCACTCAAGCATGAATATTAGGAAAGTTGTTAATGGTTAAGCGGTGCTAATTAGTTACAATGCTAGAATTAGCTTAGCTCAGTATAAAACACTACTGAAAAGGTTATTTTCTGTCTTTTTTACTCAAATCTTACAGCAGACATTTTATTCTCTCAGATTTGGTCTCTAAGCTTGTGTCAGTGGAGAAGGTTGTATGAATTAAATCATTACTAAGGTGTTTGGAGCTGTTAGCTAAGCTAACAGTATAATCAGATCCAGTCTGTGCTGTTAGCAGGAGCTGCTAATGCTAATTGGCTTGACAGAGAACAAAGAAGCTTTAATTCCAGCCTCAGTCAGACTATACTGATTAGTTATAGGATAAAGACTCAAAACTGAGTGAGGTTGTGATGTAGGGACAAACAGATTTTAACTTGTTTTGTGGTGGTTTAACTGTTAGTTTGTGAGCTAAGCTAACTAGCAGCACATTCAGCTCCATTGTTCCACACTAGTTAGCACTGTTTATCAACTGAGCAGTTGTGGTTAGACTGAGGGTTTAACTTTTATTGAATATTGTACTGAAAACTGAACATTTTTCAAACTTGCCAAGATAGCAGGAAGCTACTGGTAGCAAATACAGTTTAAACGTTAATACTAATGGATAACGAGAGTTTGGGAAATGATCATGTTAGCTAAATGAATTAACACTGTTTTTATTGCATAAACCCACACAAACATCAGGATAAACATGAAATATGAGAACAATTTGGGATATAGGCTGTTTTTAAGTGTATTTTTAAGGGTTTTCTTATGTAAACTTTAGGTGTAAACCCAGTGCCGGGCTTTATCTGGTACTGTTTGGGTTTTTGCTCATTAAAGCCATCAAAACAGAAGTGCAATCTGTATTCTCCAAAATATCACTCCTACGTACTTTCATGGTGATTCTTTTATGGTGTCATATGTTTGTGAACATTATCTTGTGTTTTTGTATACAGGTTATTTTTTATGTCCTTTGTATATCTAAATGCATAATGTTAGCACTACGTATATTATTCGTTTTTTTGTGTAAAGGTTCTGGTGTTTTTCTACAAACATCCTGATGATTTGAAGGTATTTTTGATTTCAGAAGTGAAGTAGGTGCTCTGAATGTCATTAGTGCATGTAAAGCCTTTTATACAGCATTATCTATTCAATTTGTATAATAGCCTTTTTGTTTTATACAGCAGTTTTATGAGTGACTATTCCTTACCCTCTTTTGTAGATTTATATTCTTTAAATAATAAAGACTTTTACAAGAGTTGCTTTGCATTGTGTTGTATTTTCTGACCTTTTAAACTTTAAATGTGCTGAAATACTGTTTTTATCCTCTTCCACCTCACCTCGTCTTTAACTCTTAAACACTCAAAGAACCCTAATCTTTTCATGATGAAGGGTTTTTCAGACAGATGAGGAATGTGCTGGAGCTATAGTTCCTCTATTATTAAAAGCTTGACATCGTAACTACAGCAGAACCTTTTTTGGACCTATATAGAACTATTTTAAGAAAGGTTCTGTATAGTACCATTACATCACATTCCTTATCAATCTGAAGAACACTTTCACCATGAAAAGCATTGGGTTCTTTGAGTGTGCATGGTTCTGTATAGAACCCTTTTATTTACTGAAGAATCATCTCTTTTAAAAGTCTCAGAAATTAATCATCTGACTGAATCACCTTTTGATGACCCGCTGAACCCAGTGAGGGACACAGTGCTCTATTGATCACTTGTTGATCAAAGAGAACTTTAACAAAGTTAACTGAGTGCTGAGTGAACAGGTCTTGACCAAAGAGGAAGCTATGCTGACATTGGGAGCACCGGGTGACCTCACAGGGGTGGCATTGGAATCACAGGGGCAGTTGGGTGGTGGCTAGAAGAGGTGGTTGTACTATTCATGGTTAGAAAGGTTGGAATGGGCATTGTGGTGAGCAAACATGTCCAAGCCTATTGCTTCCAACTAATAAACTTCATCATATCACCAGACAATGACTGTCATTTCTTCAAAAGAAGAAGCACTTAACAGCACTTCAGTCATGTCCGTTCAGGGTATCAAAACACAAGTCCACAACTGTCTCAATGCCATGCTAGGGGTCAGAGGGCACACACACCTGGAGCCACCTGCTCCAGCGCTGGAGGAGCAGTTCAGAGTTAGGCACCCCAGGGGATGTGGATGAACTTTTTCTGCTGGTTCCTGGGCCATGGCTGGAACCACAATGACCGCACATGGCAAGTGACAACTAAGCAATAATTTTTATATATAAACAAAACGTTAAGGTGATGTTCACTTTGAGCACAATGTACACTGATTAGGTTTATATTATATTTGTAATTTTGTATACATTTTTATGTCCTTGATATATTAACCCAGAACAAAAACTTGTTTTAACTGTTGTTTTCAGGATATTTGTGCTCCAATGTGAAATAAGGTGAGCATCCCCTTTAAAACGCGTTTCCTCACAGCGTCCTCCAGGGGGCGGCAGAGTCGATCAGAAACGGGCGCGTTCAAGTTATAAATACATTTCAAAACAAATTTTAAACAAATATGAAAACTCAGGACTTGGGGAAAGATTTGGCATCAAACGTTTATATCTGCTATTTTATGTGCCAATGAACAAATTATCCAAGTGACTTTCTACAGTTCAGCTTTTGAATGACGAAATTTTAGAGATTTTCTATTAGAAGTTTTATGCTGTTTAAAAAAAAGTACTTTTTCAACATCAGGATTGGTCTTACCATCGCTTCAGTAAATCTCTAACCATCTATAAGTAAAATAAAATATAGAAACTATTGTGTCTGTGCAGCGACGGCGGTAGGCTTTTGGGTGCCCTAAGCACAAACGCTGCCTAGAGCTGAACTCTCTCCTGTGTAACGATTGAAAACCTAACTGTACACGCTTTGACTGTAGCCCTTGAAAGCAGCTCGGTGCTCCGTCAGATTGTGTAGGTGCCCGAGAGCGCTGCTGGTCGTGCGCGGAATTTGACACAGCGCCCTCGTGAAGTTCACGCCAACGACCAGGTTGAGCTTCAGCGGAAAGTCGTCCAGGAGGAGAAAAAGCTCAACGTTTTGGTCAAGAGAGATGGCAGGAGACACGTTCCGCACAGTAAGGTTTTAACATCACTACCAGCTCGGTGACAGAGCGCATTAAAGCGTTTAGAAGTCTGTTTACTACACATTTTGCCCCTGAATGCTAAGCTAAGCTAATTCAGAGCCTGACCAGTGACCCTGTGTTACAGCTCATATGTACTGACAGCTTTAATAGAACATCTGTATCAGTTTAAACTCAGGGTCAGAGTACAGGACAGTGTCCAGCTGAATACTTTAACTTACAAACAAAACAACATGTACAAGGAGATTGAAAGCCACTCTTTTACAGTGCAAACATGTATGTAATATTTACAATATAGATAAATAAATGGGGGTAAAAGGTGCATTTATTGGGGCTCTATATACACATTTTGAAAAGAAGATATATATATATATATATATATATATATATATATATATATATATATATATATATATATATATATATATATTATGTGTGTGTTATATACAATTTACAATTGTTATTCCACATTGTTAAATATTGCACATTAGTGGATGTTGGACAATGAGAGTAATAATTGAATTGAACAGTATACAGATATTGATATTGCACTGTAATGAAATTAAACAGTTTTGTCAGTGTATAAAATATTGAATATTAAATATTGCACTGGGGAGTTGGGGTGTTTAGACTGTGAAATTCAGTGCATGTGTGAGTTCATGAGTTGTTATGGCTTTTGGGATAAAATGTTCTTGAATCTGTCCTTGTTCTAATGCAGACTCAGATATACTCCACTTTTACTAACACTGAAAACATTATTATTATTATTACTAACCTCTTGTGCTGGCTATGGCCACTCAGATGTTTACTGTATCTTGGTGTTTCCTAAGTAATACCTGGGTGGTGGTTATGGTCTCTGGAGTGGTTGCCAATGTGTATATTGGTGGTTGCTATGGTCCTCCTTGTGGTTGCTAAGTTATACCTGGGTGGTTGTTGTAGTGTCTGAAGTGGTTGCTAAGGTGTTTTTATTGTGTAATAATGTAATAAATATAAAAAAATGAAAGTAAATAAAAAGTAATGGAAAGCTCATCTTGTACATGAAGTAAAAATTAAACAAAAACTCTGTGTGCACACTTAAAATGAAGTAAAACTAACAAACAAAATAAAAATCGAAACGAGCAAAATGTTCTAAAGTATATTACGGATACACAGCTCTAGTAAACAGTATACAATTTTCCCATCATAGAATATTATTGTAATTATGAAATTAATAATAATTATATTTAATGTATGTGTTAATATTATTATTAATATTATTATTATTATTTATTATTAACTTTTTAAATATTTTTTTTATTAATTGTAATTTTCTAAATGATAACACTGATACACAGCTCTGGTAAACACTATGAATAGTATCATATAGCTGTTATTATAATTATTAGATTAATAATACTTATACTTTGTGTATATTATTCTTATCTAAACAAAGTAATTATAAAATTATTATTATAATAATTTATAAATTATAACACTGATGCACAGCATAGTAAACAGTACAAATACTTTTATCATATAGAAGAACCATTTCACTTTTATAATAATTAGAATAATAATTTATGTATTATTATTATTATTATTATTAATATTATTAGCAGCTGAATTGTTCTATTTCTGGTGGGGTGCTCAGATTAGATCAGTCAGATGGAAGCTGAAGGTCGGTGGCTATAAGCTCGGCCCTGACACCGAAAGCTGCAGTGTACATAAAGCTGTTTTGAGTTCCTGACGGGTTCTTCAGTCGTCCACTCTGTGGCCTTGCTGTGGGACTCCTCCTCCGTGTGCAGGCTTATAAAAACACGTGTCTGATTACTGATGAGCTGTTTAACGAGATGCCAGCCTGTACGTGTGTTCCCACAATGCCCCTGACCTTTGACCTTCCACAGATACTCACAGAGCGATGCTTAATCAGAGAGATCATCACTAACACACTCGTGTCCAGTCACTGCGGAGATGATCACTCCGCTCTGTTACACCTTCAGTGAATATTAGAACTGTGGCCGAAACATTAAGACCAGATGAAGTGAAGGCTGACTGTGTGGTATCTGAAGGTCTGAGACACTCAGCTCAGACATGATTAAGACCAGATTAAGGTCTTTTTTCATCATGTAAACAAGAAAATGTAATAAAACATATTTGGTATATTTTAGGAGGCGTGTCTGTGAAGCAGGTGGATGGACAGAGGGACTGGAGACACCAGGCTTGAGCTACGTCCTCTTATAGCTTCAGATACATCAGTAGAGCCTGGCTATGCAGGGAGGCGCTGTACGTAGCTGTAGTTGGGTTTGGTGGCACAGGGTCTGCAGCAGAAAGGTGGGATCCAGCTCTCAGCTGTCACTGGTCCAGTAGAGGCCTGTAAACACAGAAAGCTTAACCAAAACCACATCACAGGGCTTCTGCCAAAATGACAAACACACACACGAGAGGACGGCTTGACTTTTAAGCTTGTGCTGATGGAGGTCCAGTAGGACTCAGGTGTGTTGGTATTCAGGGCTGGCACGGTGGTTCGCACGTTTCCCTCTCAGCGCTGAGGTCTTGCGTTCGTGTCTGTGTGGGTTTCCTCCTGGACTCCCACAGTCCAAAAAGATGGAGATCAGGTGAATTGGGTACTCTAAATTGTCCTGGTGTGTGTGTGTATGTGTGTGTACCCAGCAATGGATTGGCGCCCTTTCCTCCGCTTGGCAGGGAAGGCGTAATGCCCTGCCCTGTGCCCGGTGAGGATTAGGGTAGTCGCAGCGACCCTGATCAGGATTAAGCTGAAGATAACGGATGGATGGATGTTGGCGTCCATGTCGATGATCAGAATGTGGAGAAGAGAGACCTCCTGTGGCCAGGTGTGGTAGCGCTGCCTTGTTCAGCCTGAGGGCTGCTGGAGGGGAATCCTGTGGAGTTGGGAGGCCGCTGAGTAGCCTAAAAGGATGATTATTTATTATTATAGCTTTAGTCACACTAAGACGGTGTAGATCTGGGTATTAACGTTGTTAGGACGTCACTCTGGATGTGCTGCAGCAGTGATCTCACGTTTCTTTGTGTTTATGTACAGATGTCTGATGAGCAGGTTTTTGTTTTTATGTTTTCAGTTGCGCTTGTGTCAGCGTCACTTGGCTCTGCTGCAGAAATGGTCCAATCCCATCAGCCCCCAGGTGCTGCTCCGCAGGTCCCTCAGCTCACACAGGTGTGTGTTCGGTGGTAAAGGAAACAGTCACACTCACACACTTCTCCACTTACCTCAACCAAGACACGTCCAGAACCAGGTCTAAAACACTAGGACGCAGTAGTCACCTAAGTAGCCTCGTCGTTTCTGCTAAATATCACCAGAACACACTCGCAGCTCATCCAGATGTGAGTGAAGGAGGCACAGATTAGTGGGTGTGGCTTAGAACACAGTATGACTGTAATCACCAGAGCATGGCTGCTGTACTTTTAGCAAGAATACTGTACAGTTTCCACCCAAAGCGCCTGTGTCACACGTCACAAGCATGTAAAACATCATTTTCACTTGTAGACAGTGTGAAAAAGCTGTTTTGATTAATTTAGGATCGTATTGCATGTTGCATCATATTATATATAAACGTTGATCAAAGTACGTGAAGACTGGGCTCAGTGGCTCAGTGGACTAAGGTGCTGACACTGTGGCCCGAGGCTTGCCTGTTGCCTGTGTCATGATGCTTTGAGCCCTGAGAGAGCAACACTGGCTGTGATCTTTCTGGGCGGGTAGATGGCGCTCTCTCCCCATCACTACTAAGTAATGTCCGCTGGCTCAGGTGTCTGTTAGCTGATGCATTACAGCTGATTCTGCGCTTTCCTCCGCCCTGTAGCGTTGGCATTGGGGAAGTCTTAGAGAACAGGTGGGTTAATTGTCTGTGAAAAATTGGGTAATAAGAGTCTTAATTGTGTGCTGCTGTTCTTGTAGGAGTGTGAGGAGTCGCAGGCCTCTGAGGAAGCTGCTGGTGGGCGTTTCGGTGGGCGTGCCCTTAGTGGTGGGAGTGCAGTATGCCATCTCTGATCCTAAAGACCAGAGGAAGGTGAGGATATTGGTGGAAGGAATCGGACGATTTTGCAGGTAAACAGTTTCTTACACCTTAAAAGGCCTGAATTCTACTTTTATATGCATCATGTGATGTATCTTTAGTGCAGGTTCATGTACTAAATACAGTCTTAAACGTTGTCCAGCTTTAGTATTAAACAGGCTGTTGTTGTTACATTATGTTCTGATGTAAATAAATAAACATTCATAAATAACAAGAGTGGATATTTAAATGTATCTGCCATGTTAAATACAGTCTAAAGGAAAGCCGCTGTACCATAGTATTCACAGGATAATCATGTTTATTTTCCCTCAACAGGTCTTTATATGTTGGACTTGTGATTTCAGTAGACTACTGGTGGACCTCCAACATTGTTCTGCGTGGTATGGAAGAAGTAAGTTTACAGTGTTTACAGTAGAGATTAGCTAAAAATCACATTTCTACATGTGTGATACACAGTAATGTGTGATGCACTATAATGTGTGATACACAGTAATGTGTGATGCACTGTAATGTGTGATGCACTGTAATGTGTGATGCACTATAATGTGTGATGCACTATAATGTGTGATACACAGTAATGTGTGATACACAGTAATGTGTGATACACAGTAATGTGTGATGCACTGTAATGTGTGATACACAGTAATGTGTGATGCACTATAATGTGTGATGCACTATAATGTGTGATGCACTATAATGTGTGATACACAGTAAAGTGTGATGCACTATAATGTGTGATGCACTATAATGTGATACACAGTAGTGTGGTGCACTGTAATGTGTGATGCACTGTAATGTGTGATGCACTATAAAGTGTGATGCACAGTAATGTGTGATGCACTATAATGTGTGATGCACTATAATGTGTGATACACAGTAATGTGTGATGCACTATAATGTGTGATGCACTATAATGTGTGATACACAGTAAAGTGTGATGCACTGTAATGTGTGATACACAGTAATGTGTGATGCACTGTAATGTGTGATGCACTATGTGTGATGCACTATAATGTGTGATACACAGTAAAGTGTGATACACAGTAAAGTGTGATGCACTATAATGTGTGATGCACTATAATGTGTGATGCACTATAATGTGTGATGCACTATAATGTGTGATGCACTATAATGTGTGATGCACTATATGTGATGCACTGTAATGTGTGATGCACTGTAATGTGTGATGCACTGTAATGTGTGATACACAGTAATGATACACAGTAATGTGTGATGCACTATAATGTGTGATACACAGTAATGATACACAGTAATGTGTGATGCACTATAGTGTGTTACACAGTAATGATACACAGTAATGTGTGATGCACTGTAATGTGTGATGCACTGTAATGTGTGATACACAGTAATGATGCACTGTAATGTGTGATGCACTGTAATGTGTGATACACAGTAATGATACACAGTAATGTGTGATGCACTGTAACGTGTGATGCACTGTAATGATACACAGTAATGTGTGATGCACTATAGTGTGTTACACAGTAATGATACACTGTAATGTGTGATGCACTGTAATGTGTGATACACAGTAATGATGCACTGTAATGTGTGATGCACAGTAATGATACACAGTAACGTGTGATGCACTGTAACGTGTGATGCACTGTAACGTGTGATGCACTGTAACGTGTGATGCACTGTAATGTGTGATGCACTATAATGTGTGATGCACTATAATGTGTGATACACAGTAATGATACACAGTAATGTGTGATGCACTGTAATGTGTGATGCACTGTAATGTATGATGCACTGTGTGTGATGCACTATTATGTGTGGTGCACTGTAAAGTATGATACACGGTAATGATACGCTATAATGTGTGATGCACTATAATGTGTGATACACAGTAATGTGATGCACTATAATGTGTGATACACAGTAATGTGTGATGCACTATGTGTGATGCACTATTATGTGTGGTACACTGTAAAGTATGATACACGGTAATGATACGCTATAATGTGTGATGCACTATAATGTGTGATGCACTATTATGTGTGGTACACTGTAAAGTATGATACACTGTAATGATACGCTATAATATGTGATGCACTATAATGTGTGATACACGGTAATGATATGCTATAATGTGTGATGCACTATAATGTGTGATGCACTATAATGTGTGATGCACTATAATGTGTGATGCACTATAATGTGTGATACACTGTAAAGTATGATACACGGTAATGATACACTATAATGTGTGATGCACTATATGTGATGCACTATTATGTGTGGTACACTGTAAAGTATGATACACGGTAATGATACGCTATAATGTGTGATACACTATAATGTGTGATGCACTATTATGTGTGGTACACTGTAAAGTATGATACACTGTAATGATACGCTATAATATGTGATGCACTATAATGTGTGATACACGGTAATGATATGCTATAATGTGTGATGCACTATAATGTGTGATGCACTATAATGTGTGATGCACTATAATGTGTGATGCACTATAATGTGTGATACACTGTAAAGTATGATACACGGTAATGATGCACTATAATGTGTGATGCACTATATGTGATGCACTATTATGTGTGGTACACTGTAAAGTATGATACACGGTAATGATACGCTATAATGTGTGATGCATTATAATGTGTGATGCACTATTATGTGTGGTACATTGTAAAATATGATACACGGTAATGATATGCTATAATGTGTGATACACGGTAATGATGCACTATAATGTGTGGTACACTGTAATGTATGATACACAGTAATGATACACTGTACACTATGTTTATTGGAAAGCTACTTGAGGGAAAGCACATTGTTAAATAATGATGTGTTGTTACTGATGGTCCTGATGGTCTTTAGCTCAGCTTAATGAGAGTTAATGTAGCATGTCTTTGCTTTCCTCTTTAATTTAAAACCATCTGTTGTGTTTTCTCCAGAGTAGTGTGGAGTACTCGGCTGCGATGTCCTCGTGTCACCTGCGAGCGGCGGAGAGCATGGTGGAGGGAGCCGTGCAGAACGGAGGACTTTACATCAAACTAGGGCAGGGCCTGTGTGCCTTCAACCACTTACTACCTCCAGAGTACACCAAAACACTGCAGGTACTGGAGGACAAAGCCCTCAACAGGAGATACAAAGAGGTGAGGAACCGAGGACGAGAGCTTTCGGTGACACTGGGACATATATTTACTAGTGCACGTCCTAAAATAAACATGGTGGAAAAAGTTCAGTTGTTTTCAGAATTATTTTTTGTTGCAGGTAAAGAAATGAGAAGGTAAAGTCATATTTTTAGAATATTTGATGTCATTGTTACATAATTAGATACATTATTATATTTTTAGATGCACTAATATAATATTTATATTATATTCAGAGCTTAATTTAATACTAACAGTCATATATTTGACATTTTAAATGTAAAGTGACACATTTTCAGGCCTTTTTGCTTTTGTTGTTTGAATCGTAATTTACTCAAAACTTTAAGTGAAAAAGGTAAAAATCTGAGATTCAGGATTGTAAGCTGTAAGTCATTCTGATTGATATTAAAACAAAGGCCTTAAAATGTCACTTTAAGTGTAACGAATATAAAATATGTGACTCTGATGTGTACAAGGTGAAAGTCAGATTTTAATCAGATTCGGATGTGTTTTACAAATAATAGATAATTACAGATTAATAAATAAATATTTACAAATAATAGATAAATAAATACAGATAATAGATAAATAATGACAAATAAAAGATAAATAATGACAGATAATAGATAAATAATGACAGATAATAGATAAATAATGACAGATAATAGATAAATAATGACAGATAATAGATAAATAATGACAGATAATAGATAAATACAGATAATAGATAAATACAGATAATAGATAAATAATTACAGATAATAGATAGATAATTACAGATAATAGATAGATCATTACAGATAATAGATAGATCATTACAGATAATAGATAGATCATTACAGATAATAGATAGATCATTACAGATAATAGATAGATAATGACAGATAATAGATAATGACATAATAGATAGATAATGACAGATAATAGATAAATACAGATAATAGATAAATAATTATAGATAATAGATAGATAATGACAGATGATAGATAGATAATGACAGATGATAGATAGATAATGACAGATGATAGATAGATAATGACAGATAATAGATAATTACAGAAAATAGATAGATAATTACAGATAATAGATAGATAATTACAGATAATGACAGATAATAGATAAATACAGATAATAGATAAATAATTACAGATAATAGATAAATAATGACAGATGATAGATAGATAATGACAGATAATAGATAAATACAGATAATAGATAAATAATGACAGATAATAGATAGATAATTACAGAAAATAGATAGATAATTACAGATAATAGATAGATAATTACAGATAATAGATAGATAATTACAGATAATGACAGATAATAGATAAATAATTACAGATAATAGATAAATAATTATAGATAATAGATAGATAATGACAGATAATAGATAATGACAGATAATAGATAAATAATGACAGATAATAGATAAATAATTACAGATAATAGATAAATAATTATAGATAATAGATAAATAATGACAGATAATAGATAGATAATTACAGATAATAGATAAATAAAGATAATAGACATTTGAAGGCTTTTACATCATCATTCTGTTCTTATTGATTTCCTGTCTGATGTGTGTTCTAGGTAGATGCTTTATTTCTAGAGGACTTTAACACCACTCCAGATAAACTGTTCAAGACGTTTGACTACGAGCCCATCGCTGCTGCCAGTTTAGCCCAGGTCCACAAGGCCGAGCTTCCCGATGGGACGCCTGTAGCCGTGAAGGTAATGGGACATGTTTAGAGCTCATAAACACTCGGTAACAAAACTGTCTGACTGAGTCCTGCAGCTCTGCAGAGTTTAGAGATTTACACTGGAGCTATGATGCTAATGTAGCTAACAGGTAATAGAAGCTTATAGTCCAGCTGTTAGCACAATGCTAAAACACAACTGCTTCTACATCTCAGACAATTAGAACATTTTGGTTCATCATTTATTATATATTCACCACACTGTGACATATTTCAAGCCTTGTTAATCATGTGTGACTTAACTTACTCAAACAACATTAAAACAAAAGGTCTGCGACTGTGTCACTTTATATATAATAAATATAAATATATATAATATTTCAGCTTTTAGAACTAAATTATGAACAAAAATGAACAGTTTCACTACGTTCTAATGAGATGCTCAGGTATGTTCAGGTGTTTTGTAATGAGCTCATGAATAGTTTAATGTGCTGTGCTCTGATTGGCTGGTTTACAGCTGCACAGCACTGAGAAACAGTGGAAACAGGTGGGAAATGAAAAAGAGGAGAGATAACAGGACGATAATTGATGATGAATTGCACAGTGTGGAAGAGAAGTGTGTGAGAGAGGACGAGAAAAGGCTGTTATTAACTGAATGGTTGGTATTGAGATGTGGTTTTAATCAAATCTGTTAGCTGTGATTGGCTGCTGTACAGCACACATGGTACATTAAGTCTTTACAGCTGATCCAGTGTCCACTGTAGTTGTATTTACAAGTCTGTCTGTCTGTCTGTGTCTCTGTCTGTCTCTCTCTGTCTCTCTCTGTCTGTCTGTGTCTGTCTGTCTCTCTCTGTCTGTCTGTCTGTGTCTCTGTCTGTCTCTCAGGGTTGATGCTGATTATTAAAGATGTAGAACATCGGTCGCTGATATAATTGCTCATAAATGTGATGAGCTGTGTGCTGCAGTTCTTACTCACAGCTCGTATTAAATGAAGTTTAAGATCAGAATCATCTAAAACAGCTCTGAGAAGCAGGTGTGACTGGGTTTAGTCCACACGTGGCTCACAGTACCAATCAGAGCTCTGTGGGGGCACTAAAGTGTGTTTGTGTCAGATATGAGCATAAACACCCAAAAAGTGCTGATTACAGTAAAAAACCTCATTCAGGACTGATAATGGGTCCACACTGATTTTAAATCTGACACATTTGGGTCGGCTCAGCTCGCTGACTGCTGAACATCCGCTCAGTTTCACAACCAAAGGAGCAGAAGCTGGACTGCAGACGTGTGTGTAAGTGGAAAAATGACCCCTGCTGTGCTGTATATGATGGGCTAATCCATTCTGACCTTTGAACTCTGTGCAGGTGCAGTACATTGACCTCAGGGACCGCTTCGATGGTGACATCAGAACACTGGAGGTTCTGCTGGACGTGGTTAAGTTTATGCACCCCAGCTTTGGGTTCCGCTGGGTTCTGAAGGTCAGAAACGTGTGACTTTAAAGGTTATTGGCTGGTCTATTTATACTGTATTATAATAGTGTAAAAACGTGTAAATGACTATGAACATGAAGCTGAGAGCTGAACATGTCTCTTTATAAGATGAAGGTTGTGATTGTGAAGTGATAGTGATGTGTAGAGCGGCACTAGCGTGTTGCTGAATTAGCGGATGTGAAGTGAAGGTGCCGTTGTCCTGATGTTGACTGAAGTGTGATGGAGAGCTCTGGTTCTTTAGGACCTGAAGGGAACGTTGGCGCAGGAGTTGGATTTTGAGAACGAGGGGAGGAACTCTGAGAGGTGCGCAGAGGAGCTGAAGCACTTTAAGTTCATCGTCGTACCCAAAGTGTTCTGGGATCTGACCAGCAAGGTAGGAGGAGTCCCTCCTTCAGTTATGATGTAAACACGGCTGCTGTTTAATGCACGTCACTGTAAACACTGATTTAACAGGAGTCACCGTTTTAACCCTCTCACACTGCTGCTGTAGTGATTACATTAAACAACAAATGAAACGGGTGATTTGTCTTGTTGTATCTGGCAACCCAGGTGAACATACAATAACCCAAAAGTCTTTTTATCTGTCAGTGCAGTGACAGTGATGTGGTGGTGGTGTGTTAGAGCTGCTGGAGATGTTAAACACTGTCCTCTATTAGACACGCCTACCTTTTTGGTCTTGTAGATGTAAAGTCAGAGACAGCAGCTCAGCTCAGTGTGTGTTGGTCCTCTAGTCCTGGTTGGTGCACTATTATCACTCCAGTAGTGACACTGAGGTGTCTAATAACATCAGCAGCTCTGCACTTGAGCTGTGAATCCATTACTGCACTGTTGTTCCTGGGTTGAGTGAGCTGTGTCTCACTGTAAACGTGATGCTACATCAGAGCTGCTAGACTTCCTGAGAGATCTTCACTAATGACTCTGTACCGACTCTGTTCTGACTCTGTACTGACTGTAGACTATTGACCGGGGAGACTCCCCCTCACTGTGGTGTTGATTGTACTTGGCCGGCTGGTGAAAGATGCTGTATAAACTAAACTGGTGAAGATACTGTTGGAAGGGCTCAAAGCTGCACTCATAACACACATCTGTCCTCCACTAAACCATATAAAACACACTTAAACCTGTTTTCTGTGACGTCTGTGATATTGAACAGGTCTTTGATTTGTTTGCTCTGTAGAGAGTCCTCACAGCAGAGTACTGCGAAGGCTGCAAGATCAACAACGTGGAGGAGATAAAGAGGCAAGGCCTGAGTTTAAAAGATGTGAGTACTGGGCCGTCAGTCTCAGAAAGAATGATTTTACTGACTGATATTGATGATAAATGTTCTCCTCATTCTGCTTTCAGACAGCAGACAAGCTCATCCGGACGTTTGCAGAGCAGATATTTTACACCGGCTTCATACACGCTGACCCGCATCCAGGAAACGGTACTCTCATTTAAATTTTACGTACTCTTTTAACTTTACGTACTCTCATTTTAACTTTACGTACTCTTTTAACTTTACGTACTCTCATTTTAACTTTACATACTCTCTTAACTTTACGTACTCTCATTTTAACTTTACGTACTCTCATTTTAACTTTACGTACTCTCATTTTAACTTTACGTACTCTCATTTTAACTTTACGTACTTTCATTTTAACTTTACGTACTCTTTTACTTTACGTACTCTAATTTTTACTTTACGTACTCTCATTTTAACTTTACGTACTCTTATTTTAACTTTACGTACTCTCATTTTACCTTTACGTACTCTTTTACTTTACGTACTCTCATTTTAACTTTGCGTACTCTTTTAACTTTACGTACTCTCATTTTAACTTTTTTTAAAAAGATTTATTTTAGTGTTTGTGTCAGACTTTTAGTATAAAGATAGATAGTACTTTATTGATCCCTTTCGGAGGTTCCTTCAGGGAAATTAAGGTTCCAGCAACATCATCATTACAGTACAGTCAAAGAAGTAGGTAGAGGAAGATAATAATATAATAATAAAGTAGTTAAAATATATAAAAGAAAATAGGGAATATATATATATATATACACACACACACACATACATAAAAGTCACTTGTGAGTTAATTGAATGGCAGACTGTTGAGTGGTGCATTATGGGCTGCAGTAGCTGTTATATCAGTATCTGTAGTTTTGTCTCCACAAAAGATTATTTTGAAAACAAATAATAATTACATAACTTCTCACTTTTATTATGTGACCTCAAGTTCCTAAAACATCACTTTTACATACAGTGTGTGTGTGTGTGTGTGTATATGTATGTGTATATATATATATATATATATATATATATATATATATATACAGTGTGTGTACATATAGTATGTGTGTGTATATAGTATGTGTGTATATATACTCTGTGTGTGTGTGTGTGTGTGTATATATAGTATGTGTGTATATATACTGTGTGTGTGTGTGTGTGTGTGTGTATATAGTATGTGTGTATATATATACAGTGTATGTGTAATGTGGATGATGAGCCCTCTGGGGGCGGTGCTTAGTTGTAACAGGTGATTAAAGCAGTTGATGTGATTATTAATAACCTGACACGTGCTCAGAAAGACTCGCGTGTGAATAAAGTGAACGTCTCTTTTAATGTCTTCTGTCCTGCAGTTTACAAACACGTGCTTGTGCTTCATTGCAGTGCTGGTGCGGAGGGGTCCAGATAAGAAGGCGGAGCTGGTTCTCTTAGATCACGGACTGTATGAACGACTCAGTAAAAGGTCAGAAGTCGCTGGTGACGGTAGAACGTTTGATTAAATGTTATGTAAGGATAAACTTGAGTGTTCAAATGAAAAAAACAAAACAATCACGAGTAAACACTCAGAATCTCCTCGTCTGAGAACATTGTGGGCGTGGTCTTAGCGTGTGTGATTGACAGCTCTGAGTGTGTTTATGTTGTAGTGGCGTAAAGGACGAGTGTAATAGCAGCACAGCCGCTCTCAGCGTTAATGAATAAATGATAAAGATGAATATGTCATTAATAATAATTAATAATAATGAATACGGCTGATGGATGTTTATCTGTTTCAGTGACAGAGTGGCTCTGTGCCGCTTGTGGCGTTCTATTGTCCTTCGAGATGAAGCCGGAATGAAGAGATACTCAAATGACCTCGGGGTCAAAGGTTAGCTTCACCCACCTGAGCTCAATACTGTCCACTCAGCTACTGAGGGCCAGTCTAATTTACCCACATCCCCTCACTGTAAGTGTGCTTATTACTGAGCGTTTTGTGTCTGAAGTCACTTTAGTTTCACACGGGAGCTACGAGGCTAAAGCAGCTAACAAGTACGAGAAGCTTTTATAACCCACCAATTAGCACAAGGCTAACTGCACGTCTAATCACACTGATCGCAGACTGCTGATCAGTCCTCTCTAGCTTTCATGTGTAGTGTACAGAAGGTCAACGGACGGTTCTGTGTAGTGTACAGAAGGTAAACAAGGTTCGGTGTAGTGTACAGAAGGTTCGGTGTAGTGTACAGAAGGTAAACAAGGTTCAGTGTAGTGTACGGAAGGTAAACAAGGTTCAGTGTAGTGTACAGAAGGTAAAAGGACGGTTCGGTGTAGTGTACAGAAGGTTCGGTGTAGTGTACAGAAGG
>BRDA01007285.1:0-15000 GCA_036984385.1 Crenuchus spilurus
GATCGTGGCCCTCGGCCAGGGGGCCCCAGGATTATTTATTTATTTTATTTGAAATGGGAAAAAAATATTCAGAGATGGCGAGAGAGGCCTGAAACATAGCGGAAGCCTGCAAGAACTGGCTCTAAATCATCCCCCTATTCACCGGCGCTAATGCCGCCCTTAATTACTCTGCCTAGGCAGATTAACTCTTTCAGCTCCTCTCTTTCTCTCTCTCTTTATTATTATTATTATTATTATTATTATTATTATTATTATTATTTCTTTCACATTTCATAGGGCCTTTGTACAGTGGGGCAGGGGAACTTGCAATTGAGTTGAAGGTCGAGCGAGACTCGAGCCGCTCTGTTGAAATTAAGAGGTTCGTCAGTGACGTGGACTTTTTGTTTTGTTTTTTGTTTTGTTTGTAAGGAAGTGTCCGTGTGATCTGGCGATTTACACCATGCAGACTAAAACAAAGCTGATTGTGAGAGCACAATGGGACCTTGTGCTTCTGATAAACTATCTCTCTCTATATATGTCTATCCAAATCTCGTTCTCTCATTTTACACTTAAGACTCTCATCATATAGGTTTCAGTCAAATATAATCCACATCCTTTCTTCTGACACTGTACAGAATGTGCTGGAGGTGTCTTAATACAGTAGGTCAGCTTTGTCTCTGATATGCTTTTACTTGTGTTTGTTGACCAATAATTGACCATAATTAAAAGCATTGGAAGATAATATTTAATGTCTTTATATATACATACATATATATATATATATATATATATATATATATATATATATATATATATATATATATGATATCCTATTTGTGTTCTGATATCTCTTTTATGTTCTTTATATAAACCTACAATATGGATTTACTATACTGATCTATTTTTATACTGATATCTCTTGTAATACTGATATCTCTTATATTCATATTTGATTTTTATATGCCTCTTTTGTACCAGTATCTAATGGTACACTCATCTGTCTTAAAGCGATATCTCTTATAGTTTTTATTTAAATATCTTTAATATAAAGATGTAATTTTTATACTGATCTATTTTATGTGACCATCTTTATATCTTATACTGATATTTTTATATTAATATCACTTTTATACTGATATATGTATTCATGAGCTCACATTTATTTTGATGTCTGTATTAAATACAGATATTTTATATCTATTTAGATATTGATCTTATTCATACTGATATCAATTTTTTATTTGTATTTTTTATAGTCATTTCAATTTAGATATTGATCTCTATAGTAATAGATACTAATATCTATTTTGTATATTGTTTATGCTGATATCTATTTCATATTGTCTTTTTATACTGGTATCTGTTTAAATTTTGATCTCTATCATAAAGATATATTTATTTCATATTCAGCTTTTCACATTGATATCTATTGCATACTTATGTCTGTTATGCTGATTTCTATTTTATATTGATCCCTTGTTCCTTTGTATACTGATATCTAGTGGCCTTACATAATTAATGAATTAATAAAAAATACAATAAAAAGAAAAAAAAATCTATCAGTCAGATTCAGTTTGAAACATTCTTTTTGTCTTTGTTTTTTTCTTTGCATATTTATTTTCTTATTTTATGTTTTAGATATTTAGCCATTTTTCTCCTGGTTTTTATTTCTTTTGGTTTAGTCTTCTGTTTGTGATGTTGCTGCGTGGTGTGTATCCACCTGCACTTTTAGTATTTAATTTAGAATTATAATGCAGGCCAAAATGAGCCAGCTTGTGTCAAAACTCTTAAAATCAGTTTACTCTTGTTGGGTTTCTTTAGACGTTTATAGTATTTTGACTGTGCTGTGACTGACAGTGCTGTGATGCTGATATCTCAGAGGGTTAAACTGCTGTGTAGAGAGTTTTTGTTCAGTCACGTCTGCCTCGGAGAAAAGGAGAGACATGCGAACAAATTCCACTCCACGTTTCTAATTAGTCCAAAAAAACAGAAAAGAAATCCTCCGAGGCTGAAATCACAATGAAATGTGTGCTTGTAACACATCCCAGGCGAGAGAGAGACAAAAAACAGAGAGAGAAAATGAACGAAAGAGCCCCCCCTCCCTCTCTCGACCCCTCCCCACCGAAACTGCCCACAAACAACAACAAAAACAACAACAGCAGCGGCCGCGTCACTCGCTCACTCGTCCAGCTAAATAGGTGTGTTGAATTATTAAAGTTTATTCTGGAGAACAGCCGCATGCTTGAACGCCGTTCGCTTCGGCATATGCAAATGATTCAGTTCCATTTGGGATCGATTCCCAGAGGTTTGGGGTTTTTTCTCTCTCCCTTTTTTGTCGTTCACCCTCTCTCAGATGCTCTGAATTTGGCAGCTCACGCACTTCACTTGTTAAATCCAGTCTACAGCGGACAGGGAAGCTGCGGCTAGAGCTGACAACACACACATACACACACACACACACACAGAGTAAAGTCAGCATCAGCACCTCAGCACAGAGGCAGAGAGAATCAGCAGCAGTGCTGATGCCTTATTTTTAATATAGTTTTGTTTGGGATGTATTTTTATGTTAGATGTGAAATACCAAGCTCTCTCTCTCTTTCTCTCTCTCTCCCTATATATATATATATATATATATATATATATATATATGTGTGTGTGTGTGTGTGTGTGTGTATATATATAAACATTTACTACACTGGCTTAAATGTATGTTAGTGTAATGAGTAATATAGAATAATTTCAGACCACTTATATTGGTCCATTGATTATAAAATGATGGAGTTTTTCAGATGAAAAAACAAAAATCCAAGTGCAAAGAGGGAATACTTATATATAATAATTTTCTCTGACCTCTCTCTCTCTCTCCCTCTCTCCCTCTCTCTCTCTCTCTCTCTCTCTCTCTGTTTTTCTCCTTCTTTCCAGTGATCTGATCTTTCCTTCCAGTCAGAATTTTGAGGCTGTGTATTAATGTTTAGTCTGTGTGTGTGTGTGTGTGTGTGAGATGGTCCCTTTCCACCTAGTCAAGCCATCCTGAGGTCAACTGATGGACAGGAAATTTTGTCAAAGAGCTCAGAAAACACACACACGCACACACACACACACAAACGTGTGTGTGTTGGTGTGTATGCAATTGGAACATTCCATGGCCCTGTGTGTGTGTGTGTGTGTGCGCGCTCAGTAAGTAAACGTGACACTTTCTCCATTCCACCATTCATCACTTCGCAGGTGCTCTCCTCCATTTTTAGCTTTTCTGTTTATTTCCACACATTCTTTTTTCTTTCTTTCCTTTTTTACCTTGCTTAACTCCCTCTCTCTTCCTTTCTCTCATTCTCTTTCTTTTTCTTTCTGTCTTTCTCCCTTTATTTTTATTATGTTCTATCTTTGTTTTCTTCTTGGTCTTTCTTTCTTTTTTTTTTCCTTATTGTGAGTCGCGTTCTCAGGCAGTGGCTGCATACAATGTTGGTGGCGAGCCAGCGCTGAAGACAGATGGTGAAGTTATTAGATGTGCATCATACCATTCCCTTCCTGCCTCTCGTGTTTTAATCAAATTAAAACAGAGAGAGAGGGAGAGAGAGTCTATTAATGCTATTTGTGTTGTACTTTATAATGGACCTTACAACTTTATTAGCACTGTGAGCCATATATATATATATATATATATATACAGAGAGAGAGAGAGAGAGAGAGAGAGAGAGAGAGAGAGAATAAAAACATTTAATATCATTTACATTGTGAACCAACAGAAGTGTTAAAATCATTTTAATGTGAATGCATTACGCTAAAGTCTGTGACAGCAGTGCAGGAGAGGTGCGAGAGGTGGAGGGAGGTGGTGGTGGAGGTGTGCAGTATGTGAAGTGAGATTGTGGACTTGAGAAGTGGAGTTGAAAGACGTTGTGTAGCTCCGCCGTAATAAAGAACCGCAGCAAAAAAGGGAAAAAAAATTCCCCTCCAATATTCCCTCGTCTTTCAAGGAGCCGCCAGAGTTCAGCGCGGGGGATCTTTTCCAGATTTGCCACGGAAGGGAAAAAGTGTGTGTGTGTGTGTATGTATGTATGTGAGTGGGAGAGAGAGAGAGAGAGAGAGAGAGAGGAGGAGAGGAGGGCTGGAGGGAGGGGTTGTCTCCGCCCCTCCTCTCCAATCGTCAGAAATGGTTTCTTCCTCGTTTGCATATTCGCCGTGCTCGGGCCCGGGCCATATGGGAAAATGCGACTGAAGGAATTGTCGTGAAGAAAAAAAAAAGAAAAAAAAGTAGTGGGGGGAAGCGGCTGAGTTTGAGCTGAGAAAGTTGTTGTGACTGGAGAGCGCGAGAGAAAGAGGGAAAAAGAGGAGGAAAAAAAGACAAGGGGGGTGAAAAAAAGCAAAAACGGAGGAAGCGAAGAAGAAGAGAGATGTACTGTGCTTACACCATCCCCGGCGTGAGCGGCGGCTCTTTGATGTATTACTACAACGGTAAAGCGGTAAGAACACAGTGACAGCTGAGTTATGTAGCACATGCTTTACACTAACCGGGGTTTACCTGGCGTTTTGGGTCACAGAGGTTCATCTGGTGGGCACTGATGTGTTGTTACGAACGGCTTCTTGTTGGAAAAAGTGTGTGTGTGTGAGTGAGAGAGAGAGACGTTCAGTCTGACAGTCATAATCTGCAGCGTATTTTGCAGCTGTTAACATTGTAATGCTGTTAGCATGGATTCACTTCTTTTCAATTATCTCAAATGGCTCGTAATGAAAATATAGCCAGAGCTGCAGGAACGGCTTAATTTAATTGAGCCACAATTTAGGAGCCAATCAGTTGCTTGTCGGAAGGAGGTGGTAAAATACCCCGTTATCAAAGTGAGTTTACATTTTATTTTTTTGTATTTAAAAATGGAATATTTCCTGTGAAATGACGAAACTGGTGTAATTGAGAGGTGTTACGTGATTAAATGTGTTTGTTGAAAAGTGTGATCCATGGAGACAGACTGTTCCTTTCACTACTTTGTACCTGTAAGATGTCAAGAGGGCCTGGAAGGATTGACAGCAGAGAGAGAGAGAGAGAGAGAGAGAAAGAGAGAGAGAGAGAGAGAGAGAGAGAGAGAGAGAGAGAGAGAGAGAGAGAGAGAGAGGTTGTATTCCTTCTCTCAAATTGTTTAATCTTATTAGTTTAAGCAAGTTTTTGGAAACTAGAATCCCTCTCTCTCCCTCCTTTATCTCCCATTGAACTAGAGGTTAAAAGGCTGTGAGGGCTCCACCTCTACTTGGGCCGAAGGCCTTGTACATTCTCAACACAACACACTCATTTGCTGTCTCACAATCAGATTGTTTATTTATTTATTTTAATGTACCACGTTTTTCATGATCAAAAAATTCCTGGAAACTCTGGACATAAGCCAGCATTTAGCAGTTTAAGTTTAAGTATGTGTTCTGATTACACAGCAAAGCCCTTTTTGATTTTTGGCATGTACGAGTTTGACCGTGCCCTATTTGGTTTATGCAACGCCCTCGCGTCAATTTTGGCACATGTCGGGTTATTTTTATAATGCAGATTCTTGGAGCAGGTGCAGTATAACAGCTATAACATGGTGTGTGTCATTTCTGAACAGAAATATAAATTAACAAAGGGAAGAAGAAGAAATATACCTGTTAAAAGCAGGTGGCGGCTTTTTTGTCCTGGTTCTCACTGGTAGTTAGTGTTTTTAGACTTTTTCTGCCTGGCAAGCAGACCTCTTGACCCGGGGTGTGTTTCCCTTTTTGTCATTCGTGTATGCCTCTTATGCGAGCAGGCATGAGATTTCTCTCCAAGCAGACGGGCATCCCCGTGCCCCTTTTAATAAGCACAGTAGGCTCTTTGTGCCGAGGCCCTCCAGTGCGATTCGTGTTTATGATATGTGGGCCATTGTGGTGGGCTGGATGGGTGCATTGTGCTTGGCTTGATTCCGTGCCAAGCATCTTGCTGGGATTGTTTATACTCTGCATTTCTGGAGTTTCAAACACACACGCGTGGAAACACATTTGGTGACGGCGGCAGCGGCTGCATTTCTTTTTGTCTGTGTCAGATGTATGTGTGGAGTTTGTTGGAATTTGCAAGGAAGTCGCCCGATTCCCGGGATTTGGAAGTAGAGCAGGAATTGGTAGGAGAACAGGAGATGGGAAAGGGTGAGCGAGTGAGAAAGAGAGAGAGAGAGAGGCAGCAGGCTGGCCTAATGAATCAACAAAGAGAGGGGCACCTCAAAAACAAAAGGCCACTCGCTCAAACTGAGCCGTCCCGCGCTGCATTGTTATGCTAAGAGGCCGTTTGAATATTCTTCAAGTTTTAATTATCTCAGGAGAGCGCACTCGCTTAACTCCAGAAAGCTGTCAGCATCCACTCTCAGGCCGGCCTTTAAAATCCGGCCTTTCGGAAGTTTCCAAAGTTACAGAACAAAACAAAAAAAGATTTTCATAGGTTTGTGGATCATAAAGTGTAGGAAAAACTCATGATTATTTTTAAAATTATTAAATTTCATGTTAGAAGGTTATTTGAGATTTAAGCTAATGTTTTTGGGATTTTCACATTTATAGCTGTTTCATAGCATATTTTTGTCATGTTTATGTTCAATTATTCATGTTCTGCACTCAGCATTACTTCTTTTGAGAAAATTAATGACAGCATCAAAAATATCAGTAATAATAGTAAAGGTAACAATATTAAATTATTTTTTGCTTGTAATAATAATAATAATAATAATATGCATACAATTACTTATTTTGCTCTCAGTTTTTGTTTATTTATTAATGATGAGGTCATGTACAATTCATAGGCCCAGATGTTTGGGGGAAAAAAAAATTTTTCCCCCCGCTTTACTACAGCATCCATGTTTACACACATACCCTCCTGCCTAGACCATATGTCATTTCAGACTGACATACAGGCATTAATGATAAGGATAAATAGCCGATTTGTTTTGCAGTGAGCCCAGTGCAGTCTAGTGTCCTCCGTCCATGTCTGCGAAGGCTGGACTTGCGGCTAAATTCTTTTTTGCTTTGAAGTCCTTTAACTGGAATTAACGGGACATGAGTGTTTTATGGACGTGTGAACATTTGTTTATTTATAGTATTCAGATGTATTTTGAGTGACATTAGACACTGGAGACATAGTGGACAGTAAGTCATGCCCTTACGCATATATAAACATTCCCATTAAATATATTCATTGTAGTATTCATTCATTTTAAAGTCCAAAAGTAAATAGATAATATTTCTTGATTTTGTTGGTTTGCAGGTGAAGTGTATTTGCAGAATGCTACACAGGCTTTAGGGAAATATTGCACACTTCAGTAATGAAGGAACTTCGCTGTGGTTTTGTGCAAATTGAGCATTCAGTGGGCTTCCCAGCGGTATTATATTTTCCCTCCATCCTCTCTCACACATGTGTGAGCGTAACTTGATGTGCAGGAGCAGCTGCACGTGAGTGAGTGAGTGTGTGTGTGTGTGTTTCATTTCCCATGCCAGCCTGATCAAACTTTCAGTAGGCCTGCAGGGGGACGACCAGCGCTCTTTGTGGGATGACCCGTACCAGATCTCTCTGTACGTCTCTCTTTCTGTCTTTCTCTCTTTCTGCTTGTCTCTCAGCCTTCATCTCTCTCTTTCTCTCAATAATGATATTCCATCGTTTTCATTGTTTTGTTTTTGGTTACCGAGTTTTAGATTAGGGTTAAGATTAGGTTTAGGAACAGAATTAGCAGTTTTATATGTAATAAAGAAAAGATTAATCATATTATAAGAGGTATGATAAACACTCTCTTTCTCTCTGTATTACTCTTCTTTTTCATATATCACTCTCTATACATCTCATCTTGTCCCTTCATCCTCCAGCTCGCAGATCTGTCTCTCTGTCTTCTCATTTTTTCTCTTGTTCTCTTTTTCCTCCTCTCCCCCTCTTCTCTGAGTCCGTTCCTCTGTACATACAGTTGTGACACGCTTGTGTCCTGAAAGAGACGCTTTGTTATGTCGAGAGTAAATCCTATTGAAATAGGTCACCGCCTCCAGCCTTCACACATATGCTCCTACACACGCAAATTATGCAGAAAGCCTGATAAAGTGGTCATCCTCTTCAATAAAAAAAAACAAAAACACTGCATGAAAAAGCTTTCACTTCTCACTTTCCATACAGAACAGTCCACAAGCTGCTGCCCATAAGATTCTTATAGAGTAATATCACTAAAATCACAAAATCATATAATCTGTACTGCACTCACTGCCAATCACTGACCAGCCTGACTCAGTCAGTTCAGGTCATATTCATATTATTACATACTATTAAAACTATGTGTACTAGCTTTATAAAACTGCACTGATGTAATTCATCTGAAGGTGATGGTACAATTGCATAAGTTTTGCAATATCAGAATTGACTGCAATGGATTCAATATTCTGTGTTCAATTATGTACTCAACATGAAATTCTCAAGAATTTAACAATCAGAAAAGTGAAACTAAAACAAAATATTTTTTACAATTTATAACATTTTCACATGGATTATATCATTGCTGTCAGAACCAAATATTATGTCTCAAATATTTTAATTTCACATAAGCAGGACAGGATGCTCTTGATTGTTAATAGAAGTCTATGTAAATTGAATTATTGTAAATTATGAAATTATTGTAAGCATTTCCATTTGCCCATTCTTCTAGAAACTTTCACACAGTCTAAAGTCCTGCTGGTGTTTTGAAATGATGAAATAATAATTTTAAAAATAAATAAATATATACATGAAATATAATAATTATATAAAATATAATAAATAAACTGCCATATATTTCAGCTATCATTTTACATATTACATTGACTGTGTTTATTGTAACATGATTCTGAATTGTGTTCAAAGAATCTAATTTTGGTGAAATTTTAGAGAATTGATGTCAGAAATGTACATCACAAATCTATACTGCACTGCAAGGATTTCTGCTGTCACTATAAATAACTGACCTTGTTTTTATATATATTTTTAGTTTTTGCTGTTTTTGTTGTCTGTTTGAATGTGAGGATGTGTGAGGAATAGATTTCATAAATAATTATATATATATATATATATATATATATATATATATATATATATATATATATATATATATATATATATTGGTATTGACTTTTTTTTTATTGGTCCAGCCTTAGTACGTGAGAGGGAATGTCCAAAATGACCAGACTGCATAAATCGGCCCACGGCTGGATCCGTCCAGCTGGTTGAATGATGATCTGTTTTTCAGCCTGTTTCTGTATGCAAATGTTCTAGCACTTCATGGCATGGCATATATTACTAAATATAACTTAAATATGATTTTTCTGCACAATATATATCACAGTTTTTATTTATTTGCTTAGAGTACATATGTACATGTTAGTTTAGGTTGAGGTAAAAACTTGTGTGAGATGTAGTGATATTTCAATGTTTTCTTTTGGGTCAAGAGAAGTCTAAGGCTTGTTTGCTTCATGATTCATGATTTCTCTCAATATTTATTCATTTTTCTCACTTTCGATAAGTTTTAAAGAGATGAAAAGCAAAACAAAACCTCTTGTAGTTACAAACTACAAACTAAATCAGTGTATAAAATGATTTCCAACTAAATTTGGAGCAATTCTGCTAATTCATTAGGAAATTTGTCCACAGCTTAAAATTCAGGGAATATATTCTAATTTTATAATTACGTGAAAAATTCTATATTGACATTGTTATTGTGAAATTTATTTTGTCATGTATCACAATAACATTTCCCAGTCCCAATAGATTTTATCGGTATGTTATTGGTTTTATATATATTTACGAACGTTATAATCAGTATTGTGAGTGAATTTCTGTATCGGTCTAGTCCTAATAACTTCACCAGACTGTGTAGATTGGGGGTCAGGCAGAACCTGACACTAGACGGCCCACTACTGGATCCGTCCAGCTGGTTGAATGACAATTGTGTATTAGGTAAACACACACACTCACACACACACACACACACACACACACTGGTGTTCATGCTAGGCCACTGCTGATGTATCGATACTCAGGATGTTGGAAGGAACTGTGGGGAAAGCACAGGAGTAGCGCAGTGGGGGCGGAGGAGATGGTTGGAAGTTGAAAATGCTGAAGCAATCACAGCTTTGATCTGAGCACTTTTTATTATTACAATCTGCGCCAAATAAAGGCGGCTGTGATTGGCCAGGCTGAAGTGGAGTTATATCCATATGTTCATCATTACGCTTCCTACACATGAAATGAGGAAGCCGCTAGACTCGGGGCCCGAGGCCCTGTATCCTAATACCAATTAACTTTATATGGGTCCGTGTGCGTAAGTGTGTGTGTGTGTGTGTGTGTGTGTGTGTTCTTTTTCTTGTCTGAAGTTTTTGATCTTTGTGTGATTAGTTTATTTTCTGTACAGCTCACCAGTCTGAGTAATGTCCACGTCAGGCAGAAACAACAATGAGACATTCGTGTGTATGCGTGTGTGTGTGTGTGTGATGCTAAGATCAAAGATAAAGTGTGTATATATGTATGTATATATTGAATGATACATAGTATATCACATTCACATTTTAATTTGATTTCTACTATTTCTTTACATTGACTTCCAGTAAAAGTGTTTTTTTTTTACCTGAACTTAGTTTTTTTGAGAATGTTTTTATTTTAACAGTGACAAAATATCAAGATCCCAAATCTCCATTTGTTTGTCATGTTTAATTTCCAACATATCTTGAAAACGCCTGTTGCTCTTGACATTGTATATACATTTCATGATGACTGGACAAAAAGAAATGTCCCAAAATGACTTAGAAACACATCTGTTTAATGTACATTTAAAGCAACGTCAGGATGAATAAGTATTTTCCTCCTCTGTAAAGTTTTCATTTTGGAAGATTTTGGTTTTTACAAATGAACTCTTTATGTATAAATATGCATACACACATTTATACATATATAAATATATGTACATACAATTTGGACTCATTTGTCCAATGAAATATTTACTAATATTCTATATGGATGTTATGACATTCCCAGTAAATAGTAGTAATAGTAGTAAATGTAAGATTTTATCATAAACTATTTATTGTATCATTTATAGTGTGTCTGTGTCATAAAATAACTGTAGTAAGAGCTGTAATGGTTGTCGCCTGTGTAAAATATAATCAGTAATATCTGTTCTGGTCAGAAAGATTTTCTGTGAGTAGTGGCACATTAGCATCATATACTGTATATCATTTTGTAAAACAGAATTTAGATATATTTATTTAGATATATTTTGATTTAGTCTGAAGAAGAAAGATTGGTTCCAGATGTTCTTCGATGCTCCTCAGCCATTGTATCAATTTGCTTAAGCATAATGAAGTATTGAAGAACCAAACCAGGGTACTGGATGACACAGATTATACTAGAGCTTCATGAGGAGAGGAGCGTCACTAGATTTTGTATTAATTTAAGCTATTTGTATTATTATTATTATTATATATACAAAGCTTTTCTGCTTAAATAAAAATTGAATCAAAATTTCACTGTTGTACATTACTTTTTATATTTACTCTCAGATAAAAAAAATACTTATGTATTATGACTAGATCAGTATCTTTGCTGTCATAAGGTACCTTTGTATAACTTAACTATCAGATTATGTTGTAATGAATGTATTTGAAATTTGACCCAGTTTTGATCCCTGTAAGTCTGAAACATCAAACGATTGCCAGAAAATGAAGCAGGAAGCACGTTTGACCTTCTGACCAATTCTGGCGCATTGCATATATGACTGCTGTTTTGTATCATATTTGATACATCCAGGATGTAATGCTCACAGCAACAAACAGAAACATTTTAAAAACGTTTTTAACCTCCAATACACTGAGTTTCTTTTAGATTTTTACTCAAACTTAGTAATCAGTAAGTATTCTCAGGTGTATGCAGTGCATGGATAATCCACCGGGGGCAGAAGACATGTATCAGATTTTATACATCAGCATTTTTCTTTTTTATTTCATTCATTTAATATATATTAACCCTCACAGTTAAGGTCCATGATGGAACTTTTATTTACATTGCATCTTGTTGGACAATAATGTTCTTGTGCTGTACAGTGTGTGTGTGTGTGTGTGGTTATATGGTTCGGTTGCCGGCACTGTGGTTTGGCCGTGTCCCCGTTCACAAGTGCACTGTTTGTGAGTGTGATTTGTAAAAGTGGTGAGCTTCTCTGGAAACAGCAGAAACATCAAGGCTGACAACAACAGCTAGACAAAGACTGTGGTAACGGGATTGTGTTCCCTTTAGACTGTGAATGTGTGTGTGTGTGTGTGTGTGTGTGTGTGTGTGTGTGTGTGTGTGTGTGTGTGTGTGTGTGTGTGTTAGACGGGGATGCAGATGCCACAAGCTTTTGCAGATGGTCCTAGGATAGTTTCGGGGCATCGTGGGTTATAGACGGTGATGGAGATACTGTTTGGTGTGTGTGTGTGTGTGAAGAATGTTTTCCTAAAACTTTGCGATTCCCCCTTAATTACTCCCATCAATTGATTATTTATGGAGGCAATTAATGGACTGTCAGAGAGCCAATTGGCTTCTAACCAGCTCCGCAAAGAAACCCAAGCAGGTCCATCATGTCCTAACACACAGTTATCTCTCCATCACCAGATCTGAGACACCTTCATCATATGTTTGTTTACACTTGTGTGCCAAAGTTAGTGCACCCCTGCTTAAATGACACATTATTGATCTGAAATGAACTCATTATGCACATTAGTGTTTATTTACTGAACTGAATGTTAGACATAATGCAAACCTGAACAAGTTATTGCACGCAAATGTGTCTGTGTGTGTGTGTTTTTAGTAATGTGTTATAATTATTATAGCTATTATTATTATAAGTGTCATCTAGTCAGTTGTGACCCCTGGCGACCATATGGATAAGTCTTCTCCAGAACATCCTTCTTCTGTTAAGGTCTTCAGGCTTCTTCATTTAGCAAATGAAAAGATATTGTCCTCTAAAATGTCCAAACATATCATGCATTTAAAGTAACAAAAAGTAAGAGAAAATTACTGATATTATTTACCAACTTGAGTTTCTGCGCCTATCAGTCAGTGAATCACTGCCCAAGTTAAATGCGATGGAGGCTGTTTAAGTGATATTGACTAATATGTTTATAACTCATTGAAACTGGTGTCAGAGTGAGTTATTGCTGATGTTATGCTACTATTACTGTATTAGTATCAGCTATAAAACACTGCTTTTCTATGCTTTGGCAGTAGTGATGCCAATAAAGCTATTTTGAACTAAATTCAGTTCCAGAGGTTCCTCTTCCGCAGGCCTGCCCTGAGTGCAGTTTAAATCGTTCCAGATTTCCCCCCAATCTCCGCCGGTAATCCTCCAAAATTGATTTGGCTCTGTGCTGTTCTATCCATCCGGCGCTCCGGACGTTTGCTGGACATAGGTGGTAGGATCGAGTATGTGCTGGACAGTCATTTGGTTGACATGGTTGAAGATATTGACTTGGTTGGAGTACATGAACAGATAGATAGACACACAGATAGTCAGACAGACAGACAGACAGACAGATGTTTTAATATTTAAATATATATAGAATAAAATATAGGAAAAACTGTAGAATATCATGAAAAAATTCATTTGTTGCCAGAAATGAATTCAAAAAGGTAAACTGTCATATATTTTATATTCAATACACATTGTTCAAGCAATATTTAAAGCCTTTTTAATGTATCTCAAAATTTGAAAGTAATAACTGCTTAGTAAATGTAATAGTAATTAAATTGTGCAACTTTTTTTTTTATTCTAAATATTCTTATTTTTGGAAATGCACTAGTATATTATTAATATATAATGAATGTTTGTATCTCTCTTGCTCTCTCCCACTTTCTTCTCTACAAATATTAATAATAATTATTATTATTTATAGTAAAAGAAGTTAATAATAATAATAATAATAATTATTATTATTATTATTATTATTATTATTATTATTATTATTATTATAGTAATAATAATAATAATAATAATAATAATAATAACTGTGACCCTCACCAGCATTATGCAGAAGATAATGGATCGATGGATGAGTTTAATTGTAAAATATTAGTAGTATCAGTTGTATTATTAATATTAGCAGTTGTAGTTTTAATCCTATTTATATTTATTTATATGTACTCTGATTATGTCTTGTGATTTTATAAGTACAATCTTGCATATTAAGAAAAAAAATGTTTTAACACACCTGAGACAAACCCTTACACCAGCCACTCATTGACCCTTTCATATCACTGGGCCTAGAGAAGTGGGCGTTGACCTCTCAGTGACATCATCATCGGTCACATTGTGTTCTCTGTCCTGTCCACAACAAGCGATGTCCCGGCCAGTCGTGGCATCACAAGAAAACCTTTTCTGACCATGTGACCGCCTCGTTAGCAATAAGCGAAGACATCTCCACCAATTGCGGTCCAGATCCCCCATCTGCCCCATGAAAGGGCCTTTACAGTGTCACCATGGTGATGACTTTGGACGCCAGCCATCTTGCCGCCTATTTCTCTCTGAGCACTTCCTGTGGGTCAACATCTCTCTCTTTTTCTCTCTCTTGCTCTCTCTTTCTCACACACACAGCAGCTCATTTTAGGGTGAAAAGGTGGACATAGTTTGCTCTGTGTGTTTGTAAATGTATGCGTATGTATGTAGTCATGCATTTGTGGGGAGCCAGTATGTCCAAGATGGTGAACCCAATACCGCAGAATCATTTGGCTGCAAAAATGCTTTTTTATTAGAAAAAAGTGGATTTTTATCATAATAAAACATTACTTGTCATAAATGTGTTTTAACATAACACGTATAACCTAAAACATGAAACGGCTTAAAATGGTTAGTAATGAAGATGGAAAAAAGGAATAAATTGTCCTTGATAATAAATTGATGCTCCACAACATCAGAAAGGGAAGTTTTAATGGAATTAATATTCAGAATGCTTCATATGTGGAAAGTGTTGATCGGGTGTGGAGCTAAATAATAAACAAATGCATGGAAATATCATTGC
>BRDA01007285.1:17500-20000 GCA_036984385.1 Crenuchus spilurus
TTTTTTTTTATTGTTTTAAAAAAAACTTTAATTATTATGTGTATCATATTAACATATAGAGCATTGCTGAAAAAAGTAATCCATTACAAATGACTGATTACTTCTCAAATTTGTAATGGGATTACTTTACTGATTACTTTCTGGATAAAGTAATCTGATTACTTCTACATGACAAAACCCAAACTAATCTGGACCAAAATGAAAAAAAAATTTTTTTAAAAGACAAGCAGATACAATCAGGTCTGTTTTAAACAGCTAACACCCATAAATAATGCTAACACCCATAAATGGCCTGTGAGTACCTACAACACTTACAGCTCAGAATAAAGTCTCTGAATCAAACACACAGTTTACACATTAATTACAAAGCTAAAGTTACCTTCTTATTCATAAGCCTCTTATTGGAATTTGCTGTTCCACCTTAAATGCTGCAGCAGTTACATTAAGGATCTGCCATTTAAGGTGGAATGGGGAAATTCTGAAATATGAATAAGACTCTAACTCAACTCTAAACTGAAGCTGTTTCAATAATGTTGGGACTTTTGTTTTTTTATCCATAAGTTTGTAATATTAGTATGATTACAGCCAAGTTTACACACAGTGGAGTTTACTGTTTGATAGACTACAATACCCAGCAGACACACAGCAGTACAGTACACTGTGAGGTCAAAACACATTACACACTTTATAGCATATATCAGCAGACAGTGAGTGTAAACAACCAACAATAACTTTACATTTATGTTTGAATACATCAAACATCACTAATATTGTTCTCTTGAAGACAGATGAGCAACATAAGTAAAGTAATTTGTATTGTGATTACTTTAATTTTAACTATAATACTCTGCATGACTTAATTACAGGAAAAAGTAATCACATGACCTGCAACTGAAGGGTTATAGAGTGCTGTATACTAGTGCATCTCCAAAAATTACAATATGACTTCATGTGTAATAAATATAAAATATATAATAGTTTACGTTTATTAATTAAATAGTTTATTAAATGTATTGTATGAGCATTATAGATCACTGTTTAAATACAACTACACAAACCTTATTACTGCTTAAATTTCCTATTTTATTACATGTATCATATTCACATTTTAGTGTTAGAGCATTGTGTAAATAACTGTAGTAGCCATGTTGCTACATGTAGTTTTATTACACTTCGTAGCGCATTAGAGTACTATATAAATGAAATAACAGAGGCCATACCACTGCCTGTAGTTTATTACATGCATTGTATGAGCATTATATATTGAATCTGGAATTATATAGCATTACAGAGCACAATGCATATAAAACCACAGAAGCCAAATCACTGCAGATAGTTTAATACATGCATCATATGAGCATTATAGAGCATTATAAAGAACTGCATATATAAAAGCATAGAAACCCTGTTGCTGATCATTATATGTGTCACATGAGCATTATTGAGCTTCTGCTTCTCCTGCAATGCACACAATGTTTTACTAATTTGCTGAAGCCCTAAAACTTCTGATTGGCCTTGAAAACACTCCTGTTCTCTGCACACACACACATACACACACACACAGTACTTTTTCAGTGTTTGAAGAAGAGAACATCTCCAATGTAAAAAAGTCAGTTACGCTGTTTTGTCTTCACGCTTTTGTCTGTTTCTCTATTGTGTAAAGACAGTGAAAATAATGGCTGTAACATAAAGGCTCTGGCTCAGTGTGTGTGTGTGTGTGTGTGTGTGTGTGTGTAGTTTCAGGACTTGTCAAAACACAGACCCTGTTCTGCATTTTCAGCTTCTATTTATTTATTTTTTTTACATTTTATGACATGTTCCACTAGGTGGCGCCACCTGTAGTGCACCCATAATCAAGCCCAGGATAAATCTGTTAAGGGAACAATGGTGACAGCCAGGATCCGTTTTCCGACACACGCGGGAACAGGAGAATAAAAGAATGAAAGGAAAAGAGGAGGTGTGGTGGAGCTCAGCTGGTAATCCGGTTTCTGATCTGAAAGAGGACGACAGAGAGATGGGAGACAGTGTCTTTTAAAGGCACGCATCGTGCCCGTCAGCGGTGGCAGCGGTCGTGGCATTGTGGCTGAAGTGCCCTGGGTTAGGTGTGTGGGTGTGTGTTTAAGTGAATGTGTGTGTGTGTGTGTGTGTGTGTGTGTGTCCTGTTTTCTCTAAAGAACACGTAGAGGAGCACTTTGCTTACCTGGCACTTCACCAAGGCTGCGAACAAAGACAAAGGAAAGCGAGGGATGGAGGGGGAGGAGGAGAAAAAGAGAAGAGGGATGGATGGAGGGATGCAGGGAGAGAGAGAGAGAGAGGAGAAGAAAGCAGGCATGGTCCTTTAAAGGCTTGGTAAAGCAGCACTTCTTTTTTTTTTTTCCTCTCGGCACCATCTGTGCTGCAGACCTGTTAAACCCGACAAGCACTGCCGTTACCCAGAGTTCCTATGGACGTTGCCATAGCAACGCGCACATTTGCGTTCACATGCGTACGCAGCACACCA
>BRDA01007289.1:0-17882 GCA_036984385.1 Crenuchus spilurus
AAATATTGACATTTGACATCTCCACATCATTGCATTCAGTTTTTATTCACAATTTGTTTAGTGTCCCAACTTTTTTGGAATCCGGTTTGTACATTGTTGTGTATTTGACTTATGAAAATGGCAGTAGTTCCAAATACATTTAAAATATCCCTGTACATGTTGTGTAAAGTCAACATATGATGGCCCCATGCTGGGAGGAGCCAATAAAAAATGAAAGATTTGCCTAACTGCTACCCTAATAAGGATTAAGTGGGTGTGGTAATGGATGGATGGATGGATGGATAATGGATGGATGGATGAGCTTATGTAAATATTGTTTACGGTATCAGGGTTGCTACTCAACTTGCCACTGCAATACATCAGTCATTTGTTAGCTGCTGATAATCAAAGTTAACAGTTAGATAACACACAGACAGTCATCTTACCTCAGTAAAAGGTTTATTTCCTTTATTCATGACTGGAATTTGTTGTATTTAAGTTCCTTTGTAATGGAATACTACCAGTAAATATGTCTCCATGCATCTCACTGCGGGGGTGCCGAATTCGGCATAACACCGGATTGTGCTTTTGGGAATTTTATTGATGAGGTGCATTTGTAGTTGAATTAACTGAGCAAGTAGGTTTGTGTATAGTTTCATTGACGAGTGGCATGCTGCCCACAGAATTTATTGTGCCCCACCTGGTTTTCTATTCTAGCGATGCCACTGCAAAGATCAGTAAAAATCAACACTTATTATGACTGAAGTTATGACACATGGTTTATTTGAAGCAGAATCTTTCATAATAGATATTTAATAATACAGTAATCAAAACAGTCAGAAATGAACAGGTTGAGTAGAAAGAAGAAAATTTCAGCTTTCATATGAGTGTTGTGTGAATTGTAGAAAAGAAGAAAGTTATGAAGCTCTGAATGTGGGGAGGAGATACTGGACCTACTGGTGCGTCCAAGCTATTTAAGAAGTTAAGTTTGAAACCAAACTCTGCAAGGTGGGAAGACTGCAGGACCAGGAGTAGGCATCACTGGTTTATGGATCTGGGTTTCCGTAATGACCTCTTGAGTGTTCTCAGCCATGGGCTTGTGGTTAATGAATCAGCCTTGTAACTAGAAGGTTGTTGGTTTGATGGCATGGACAAGACCTGACTGAAGTGTGCTTGAGCAAGACACTTAACCCATGGGTGCTGTGGATAGGGCTCACTGCCCTGTAAGCCCTATTCAAAATGGATTAAAATGACGTCCTGGTGTAATTTTGTTTTTACAGGATTTTTGGTTGCTACTACTAGTCAAATTTAATCTCTTAACTTACGGATCCACCAAAATAGACATAGACATAGACATAGACCAACTTTATTGTCATTCAAATTTACACTGTACAGTGCACATTAGAATGAAATTATGTTGCATTGGCTCAGGGTAGATCAGGGGATAAGATAAACAATTTGTATAAAAAAGAATATATTTCAAAAGTGCAAGGTGCAATGTAATGCAAATATGTAGTGTATATGTGCAATGAGGTATATTCATTCATTCATTATCACACCCGCTTATCCCTATCAGGGTCGGGGTTAGTCCCCTACCCCCTCACTGGGCGCAGGGCAGGGCATTACACTATTCAACTAAACCCAGGACAGGGCGCCAGTCCATCGCTGGATGAACACACACGGACAATTTAGAGTAGCAAATTCACCTGACCTACATGTTTTTGGACTGTGGGAGGAAACCCACGCAGACATGGGGAGAACATGGAAACTCCGCTCAGATGTGGACTCGAACCCAAGACCTCAGCGCTGAGAGGCCAACGTGCTAACCACTAAGCCACCGTGCCGCCCATGAGGTATATTAATAGTGCATATATGAAAGCCCAATATGGCCAGCTAGAAGTGTTTAAAAAAGTATTATACACAGTATAATATGATTATCCTAGAGCTCCAAGGTATGAATTAGCAGCATTATTTAATATTGTTTAGAGTCAACAGTCTTATGGTATATGGGAAGAAGCTGTTTTTGAACCTGACTGTTCTGCTTCGAGGACTCCTTACAGAGGCCAGCAGCAAGAACAGTCCATAGTGGGGATGGGAAGGGTCACTGATTATTTTCTGTGCTCTGGATAGGCAGTGTCTTGTTGCAATGTCCTGTATGAAGGAAGTGAAGTCCCAATAATTCTCTCCACTGTCCTCACCATCCTCCTCAGGGACTTCCAATCAGAGACGCTACAGGCTCCTGCCCAGACTGAGATGCAATTGGTCAGTATGCTCTCCACTAAGTGCTGATTTATAAGCGAATGGCTACTAAAAGCTGACTGGTTAGCGAGCAGTTGCCGAGTGCTGATTGGTTAGTGAGCGGATGCTGAGTGCTGATTGGTTCACAAGTGGCTACTGAGTGCCGATTGGTTAGTGGCTGCTCTCATTAGCTGAGCAGAGCCAAGGCTCTATGTTAAAGTTTTAAAACTGGTGTTTAAAGACGTGTAAAAACATGAAAGCTGTGCTGGTTTGTTTTATGTAATTGTGTTTTGTGAAAAACAGCATTAGTGTGTATTAACAATTTAGAAATTACAGATTTGCATTAAACCTCAATACGAGCCCATTAATTTTGGACTTTCTAAGCATCACCCTCTAGTGTTTGACCAATGAGGACAACAAGTGTTGGTTCTCCTTAATGTAGATCTTCTCTGATAAACCCTCAGAAACTCACTCCTGTGGTTATTTTAATGTCCAGATGCAGGAGGATCCACACTGAGGAGAAGTGTAAAATGTTAAAAAGCAAACATTCCCTGATAAACTAATTCAGTCCAATCTGAACAGGGCTTTAATTCACTGACTGGATGGGTTAAATACTTGCACACTGACCAGTGTGCACACAGAAAAATCATTTTCACTCAAGAATTTGTGTAATGGTACAAATTGTCACTAGAACCATACAGTAAAATGAACAGTGGTGTTTTGGACACTGATGGTATTATTGTTTTTTTTTTTTTTGTTCATTTGATTTTTGTTTTATCCGGAACTGCTGAACAAAAGAGACTGCTGAACCCAGTGATCAAAAGCTCTTTTTAATTTATATTTATTCCATAAACATGATTACAAAACTCAGCAAGTTACCAATATGACATTTTTCACCATACAGGCTTGTTCACAAATATTTAAACCTTTATAACAGATACAACAAAAAACAAAATACTAGAATAATTTACATGAAAGTCTATAAAACAGCGATTAAATCACAAATTAGTGTCATTGATCATTGATTAGCTGTCTGTTTTTCTTTTTTCTTTTTTTTAAATTAGTAATTTTTTTACTAGAGCACAACACTCTCACGATAAGATTGGTCCAGTAACAAAAATCAACAAAGAGCCACAGCATTTTTCCTTTATCATAGTTTTTTACAATTTTGGTTTCAACCCCCCCTCCCCCCCTAAAAACCGTGATCATTAGCAACCTTGTCACTGCCCCAAAGGCAAAAGAACAGAAGCCACATCAACAACGACCTCACAGCACTTTCTAAGAAAAATATACACTTAGAAAATATGTTACAAATTGGCACGATGAAAAATATACAGGTTGTAATTTTTCCCCTACATCAAGAGTTCATTAATAATCCACCTGGCAAAGATTCCAGATGATACAAACAGATCTCTTTTTGTGATGAGAAAGAAAGGCAAAAATTCATGAAAGAAAACGTAGCATGAAACACCTCAAACATGAAGGCATAATACATTCATAAAAAGGGTGTAAAGATTGTTTTTGTCTGTCTGAAGCTGATGCAAATGTGGCTTTTAAGAATTCCTTACAAAGATACGGCGGAGGCCAAAAGTTACATAAACTAGTGTGGTATATTGGCAACAACCTGTCGATATGATACATATCATGATACAGGAGTTCTGATATAATATATTGTGATACTGTAAGTAAGGTTTTTATTTTTAAAAATCACAATACTGGTAAAAACTGTCAGCAGTGCATCCTTACACTAGTTGTGTCTGCTGGAGAGGAAGAGTCTAATGGCTGAAGATAGATTACAACACTGCCATCTGGTGAGCAGGGTTTTAAACACAACACAAAATGAGCCAACAATCTTTACATGCAAACTATTCTTTAAAAAATATGTACTGGGTTGTTGAAAATCAGTATCACAAAACATTCAAGTGTATCAATATTTTTTTACACTTCTAGTTGTTGTGTATGTTAATTCTATGTATGCTACACAGTCATATCAGAATATTGTGACTAGTGGAAATAACCACTCTTGGCTCAATATCACTAAAGAGACATCATGACAAAGACTGTATTAGGTGACAGAAGGTATACAAAGGAACTCGTGCCCATTCCATTGTAGTATGTTGAAGCTCTGGGCCACTTGCAAGAGTCGTCATTCCCCTCTACCACCAATGTCCCATTGGGCACCATCCATGATGATGGTTTAACCCTCTGCTACAACTGACTGGTGTGCTCACTTATTTATACATTAATTACAGACCAGAAGTGGTCAGAATATTCTGATATGGCTGTGTATAGCCACAAGAAGTTATTTCAAAATTAGCAGTTGATAAATTGTAGATCAGATTTCCAGTAGATGGAAAGTTTACATTCACAGTTTACATGTTAGTATTTGTTGCCATTGCCTTTTAATGGCTTAATATGAATCAAACATTTAGGCTAGCCTTAAATAAGCTTCTCACAATACTTTTCAGGAATTTTAGCTCATTTCGCCTGACAGAACTGCAGTAGCTCAGTTAAGTTTCCCACCTCCTTACTCGAACAAAACTTCAGTTCAATCCACACATTTCCTATGGGATTCTGGTACACATGTTGTGATGGCCACTCATACATTCAACTCAAGCCATTTTACCACAGACTGGACCTGCAACCACGTGTTAGTTTTCTGGCTGATTTCTTTGGGTGTTGCTTTAGTATTTCTATCTTCACAATGCCATTTACTGTGTGAAGTGCATCAGATCAGAAAAATAGCTCTACAACATGATGCTACCACCACTACGCTTCCCAGTTGGGATGGTGTTCTTTGAATTAAAAGGCTCATCCTTTTTATCTTACATTAAGACCAAGCAGCTCTATCTGACTAAGGAACTCTCCTCCAAATGGCTTGGTGATTGTGCTGGTGATCATGTGCATATTTCATTCTTTTTGTGCCCATTTTGGAGCAGCAGCTTTTCAGGTGTGTAAACACTTCAGTACCTAATGCCTCCAGCTCCTACACCAGTTTCTTTGTTGTTGTCTTTGAACCTCCCAATTCCTGAAACTTAAATTGTGCATCCTTTCTAAACAACATCCCAAGTTTGCATTCAATTATTTGTAGAGTTGATACTTTTAGTTTGGAAATAACTTCACAGGTAATATAATTAATTTGGGAGTTCCTATATAGTTCCCCAGTCTGTTTAAAAAGACAGGCAACTTGGTGTATGTAAACTTTTGACCCAGTGAAAATCTGATATAGTTCATTTAAAGCTCTAATCATTTTTTACAAAAGTAAAATAGAAAGTAAAGTAGATGCTTTAAATGACTTCAGTGTGAAATGGTGTTAAAATATTTAAATTCTTTAGACTAGGTGTATGTAATCTTTTGACTTTTGTAAACTGCTCCTGTGGTAAAGCTAGGAGACCTATGAAAGAATTCTGCTCACATGGGGGGATACACATTTTTCCTTTTTTTGTAAACATTAAACAACATTCAAACATAGCAAGATAAAATGTATAGCCATGATGTTGACCAAAAATGCAATTAAAATAAATAAATAAAGGCATCTGCATTCACAACTAAATTTGAATATCGTGTTTATGCATGCACGTTGCTAGCAATACACTGAAAATAAAAAATATAAAAAATATTTGGTCCTGTTGTCTGCACTTAATTGTGAAATTTCCCCCACTGAAACATAGAACAGCTCTTTAGATCATTTTCATTAGCTTCCTGGAAACACAAATTTATGAAAAGATTACAATGCATCAAGACCTGTAAAAATCATTTTACTCTTTACATATCTTTTCATTTATCCCCTTCTGTAGCATCATACGGAATCGTTCTTTTAAGAGATGCACTGATATAGAATGATTCCAGTGATCAATAATTAATGACTGATTGTGGCTGATACCATCATACCAATACTATTTTAATGTAAATAATGTTAGATTCATGTAACATTATGTCCATTGGCTGCCACTACAGGGAGTTGCAGAGTGGCCAGCAAAGGGTGCTGTGGGGACTAGAAGATGGAAAGCTCTCTCTGAGCTACAAATGGGACACAACATGATGAATTGGAGTCATCAGCCATAATATCAATATGGGACCAATAACAACAATTTAGTTTTTTCATTCATTTCAAATAATATATCCGCCACCAATATATTGTGCATCCCTAGCCATTATATTCTAGCACTACTGAAAGGGTTAACCATCCCCAAACTCTCTCTCTAGACTATTTCAGCTCCATTACACTCCAGCATAAATTCAAACAAAAATAATGGAAAACAATGATGTCTTTTTCTAGGTTGTACAGATGACCCCACGACTGATGTCTGCATATGTAACAACAGTAAAATCCAAAGTTCTCCTCCACCCCACCCCCAGCTCACATACATTCCCACAACCATAACCACATAAAAAAAAACAACAACAAATATTTATGTCAATAAAAATGTCTGTACACTTAATTGTTCATATTTTGGCACATTAATTTTAAACATGTTTTGATAGAATCTTATTTTGTAAATAGTGCATATGTTCCTGTACAACAGCATTTAGATACTGGCAGAGGGGACTCAGTCAGCCTATGGCACAGATAAGTGGACCCCCTTCCTCAAATCATAAATGAACATTATGTTAAAGACGGCTAGTACATTAAGACTTGAGACACAGTCGCGTCTCAGTACAAAAGTAGGACGTTCTTTCCTAAACAGAGGCTACTTGCAGAGTTCCCAAGCATATCGTTCTGAGTAGTTGGCACAGTAACAAGGGTTCGGTTCCACTCCTTAGCACAAAAAACTAGAAACAACCTTCAACCCCTGAAACACAGAAGGCAACCATTTGCTGAGAGACAGAGCAGGGTGCTGGGCTTGTTTTAAACGATGATGTTCGGACACAGATTGAACACACAGACTGCTAGAGCTGCAACGGAGAACAGAGGACAAAAAATACAACAGATTTAATACTACACCAAAGTAAGTTTTAAGAAGGCTTTCAAGGCATTGTCTCTTCTTAAAAAAGGAACTGATCACTAAAAAAATTTAAACGCAACAAAGCAGCAATGGCAAATAGATGCAGCCGTGACAGAGTGACTCCAGGTAATCAGTAGGTAGCTTAGCAGGGCTGTCATGCAGGGTGTACCCACCTTCCTGTGGGGCAGGCAAAGGATTGTGGGTAAAGTCAGTGCCATGCAGCTCTGAAAGGTGTGTGGTGGAGGCTCAGAAGGATTTGACAGGAAACAAGGATAGGAAACTGAGAAGGGGTATTTTGCAGAGAGAAAATATTACCTCCGTTTTTCAACCAAAGCAGTCAGCGCTACTCCTTTAATGTCCCGTTTACCCGTTAAAAGTTCATCCCGGGCAAACTTTGCGGTGCTTTTGTGACGGTACATCTTTTTGTGAGCGGGTCGATGTGGAAGTGGGAGGCAGTCCAAACCAAGAGGAGGGAAGAAACCAGGTGTGAGAAGCTTTGGCGAGGTTTTACCACCGCGACCTGCACCCTTTCTCCCCCTGCTTGCCCCTGAAGAGCCTCCCCGTTTTTTAAGGTCAACGCTGCTACCCAGAATCTTGAGGGTCTGACTTTGGAGAGCATGCTGCCCTGGTGACAAACAAGGTCCCCAAAGTGGTTCCACAGAGGCTCGCATGAAGCGCTGCACCTCAGCCATGCCAGAGACTATGTTGGAAAGAATATTTGAAGGTTCTTGGAACTCTCCCTGGTCATCATCTGATAGACCTCCAGCATTAGGCCACTCCCCCTGAGTTCCCATTATACTTAGTGAGGGAGTTGGAGAGGGAGCACCACTTTCCAATCTCAGTTCCCCTTTAGCTGCTTTCCCTTCCAGTAATGCCTTGATCTTCCTTGCGGAACGGGAACCCTGTCGTGGGAGCTTGGCCCTCTCGCCTTTAGATGCCCTGGGGGTTTTGCTCTTTTTGGTGTTTTGTCCATTCTTTCCACCCTTCTTTTTTGACCCCTTGTTACCCTGAAGCCCTTCATCCTCATCCTCCTCAGTGAAGGTCTGTAAGACGTTGGTGTTTCCAGATGCGTCTTGTTCAAGTTGCTGGACTGCACTGCAGTTCCACCTCACATTGGCCCCTCCTGTCTCTGGAAAGCCTCCCCCTTTTCCACAATTCCCTAGCAGCTGTGGGGAGGGACTAGGAGTATCAGGTGGGGACATCTCAGACAAAGAGGAATGGCGGAACTTGTCGGGGGTGAAGTTTGAGATATCAAGTAAGTCTGTGGACTCTCGAAGTGGAGCGACTTCCTCAAGACTCTGCTGCAGAACTAGCTGTGGACTGCAGTGTAAGAAGCCATCGTTCATCTCACTAATTTCTTCTTCTCTTTCCCTCTCTCCATCTCTCAGGCTAAGGGAACTGTAGTTGCTAGAAGCTGCAGAGAGGGACCCCAAAGAGTTAAAGCTAACAAGTCGCCCCATGCCATTTTCACCCCGTGATCCAGCAGGGCTAAGCCCATAATCAGTATCCGAGTGGGGCTCTGGTAAAAGTGGTTCTTCAAAAGGCATCCTGCAGGCACCCAATGGCACCGGACTATACCCTGTCACTGTTGCATTGTCCCCTGCCAACACAGTTATTGGCCTGGGAAAGCCTGATGGCATGACTGGGGACTGGGTTGGGATGTCAGGAGAGAATGAAAGCTGCTCAACCGTGGGTTGGGAAGGCCATGTGATGGGGTAGTTTTGCTCAGTCTGGTTAGTGTCAGGATACTGTGCATGATGTGCAATGTGATTGAGAGGCTGAGGTGAATGGGGGAGCTCAGACTCAGAGGGAGGGGAGAGTACACAGGTCTGAGCTGGTTGCAGAGGGGCTGCAACTGGTAGCAACCCTGGCTGCTGCTGGTCTGAAGGGAAATATGTGACATTGGCACTGCTGGAAGAATCTGAAGCTTCCAGGAGAGTCTGGAGATATCCACCAGGCAGGAGCCCCACATTCCCATTAGTCCCAGGGACACTGGGGCTCAAAGTGCATTTTTCAACTGAGGTCTCATTTGTGATAACATTAGTTTCCAAAGAGTTACTAAGGTTTCCAGGTAAACAAGAACTTAACTCTGTAAGCTCAGAGGCAGTGGAGTTTTCCTCTTTCTGTGCTTCTTTAAGTTTTTTGGACCTCAGTCGGGCTTCGCTCTTAAACTTTTTTATCTTTGCTATTTTTCCATCTTTTCTCCTCTCCTCTCTCTCTTCAGTTCTGCTTTTAGTTCTGGCTGGGTGTGTTATCTTACCACAAGTCTCCACTTTGTCCAAGGCATCATGTGCAGTTGCCTCCTGTGGTTCTGTGCTTTTTACTGATTCACTTTTTTCTTGTTGATTGATAGACAAGGTGGCTGCAGTTTGGCTGGGTGTTGAACTCTCTACCGCATGGATCCGTTGAATCCTAAGTCTACTTGTACTCCTCTGTTTGCGTTTGAGGTTAGCACTTGGTGGCCGCTTGCAGCCATTGAGGCGTTTGGTTTTGTCTGCAACTGCTAATTTGTTCAGCTCTTGCTGCTCCTTTTCCTTCTTCTGCCAGTAGGCCTTCAGAGGTGCAAGTCTTTCATAGTGTAGTAAGGTATCTGGGCTTAGATGGACCATCATGATGGAGGGGTCGACTCTACTCAATCTCACCTGCATGTGCTTTTCACCTTTAAAGCGGTTGATAATAATGTATTTGATGATGACTGGTGGCTCCTTCCGACAGGACCGGCGCCTCTTTTTTGGGCACCAGTCATCGTCTCGTTCCTTTTTTGGTCCGACAGATGGCTTCTCGCGCTTTTCTGCATTCTTCTCACTCTCTATCGAGTCCACGTCATATAGGTAATCTTCCCGAAAAGCAACCTTCCTCTTGGCGCGGAGTCGATAACTAAGCTGGCTGGACGAACTAGAGTTTTCCCTAGACAGTTGCCCATGGGTTCGTTGGGCCTGCCAGGCATCAGGAGATGAGCCAGTGCAATAGCTGTCATCGCTGAACTCACCAGAGTCCTCTGGTGAATTGCTGAGGTCAAAAAGAAAGTTGCTGTTGGGGGTTGTTGGGGCATCTGTTTTGTCCTCACTTGATTGGTCTGCCTTCTCCTTTATTCCCTCTGCTCTGTTACATGGTAGAGCTGGAAAGAAACCTAGCTGCGACTCATCTTGCAGTGGGGGCTCTGTCCGTTCTTGTGCTCCATCTGGGTAGGATTCATAGCGAATTTTGAGAGAACAGACGTCAGTGCCCAGGGTTGACTCCTCCTCCTGGAACATGTAGTTTTCCACATCTTCCTCACAGAACAGATTGACTGCTAGCTCACTGCGAGAACATAGGTCCAGCAGTTCCATTCGGCTCTCACTAATGAGGGACTCCAGACAGCTCCAGTCCTGTGCCTCCTCTCCCAAGCTTTCATATATACTCCTAGAAGCAGGATCATCATCTGACTCGCTCTCTCGCATTGACTTCCCTTCCTCTGCATTTTCATTCACTCCAGCTGCGTGAGTGGAGCCGCTGAGCAACTGGTCAGACAGCACTTGCTCACCATAGCGCCCCACGTTTGGGGGAGCGCTGAGGCACTGCATGCTGATGTTGGTGGCAGGGCATGACTGAAACTCAGGGGTTAATCCGAGCACAGACTCACATGATTGGTTCTTAGGAATCATGCAACTTAGGCAGTCTCCTCCCCCAGAATCCATGCTGGAGAGAGGTGGCCTATCACAGCTCTGAGGCACTGACCAGGGAGTCACAGGCTTGGAGCAAGACACAGAAGAGAGGGATGAGAGGGAGGAGAGAGAAGAGAATGATGAGAGAGATGAGACAGAAGCAGCATTGGAGACAGATTCATCATGCAGCTCCACCACACTGAGGGGAACCTCATCTGCCCGGCTCGAGGAACCTAGAGTTGGTGGAGCTAGAACATCAGGCTCTGCAGGGTCATGGTGCCTCAGTGCATGCGACTCATCAGAGAGCTGATCATGTGAGTCTAAAACAGAGAAAAAGAATGAGGTTATGTTGGACATTTTTGAACTCTAAATGCAGGTTGCATCCACATTCAGCATGCCTTTATGGTTCAAAAGTGACATGCGGCAGAAAAAAGAAATTTCCAAGTATAATTATGCCAAAAAAGGTAATCTCAGTAGGTTCTAGACAACAATAAGATTAGACAAAGAGAGAAATTAGACTTTAGCTTAACTCTTTGATTTGCTGCTCCAATGTTTCTCCAGAGAAACAGACCATATTGTGGCCTTTTGAGTTTTAGTACTAATAGTAATAAAGTCTTACATTCTGCCCAGACTTGCTCAGATAACAACATTCAGGCATCTCTGTACAAAATCAAACATTTCTCAATCAGAGTTTCTCAGTTTCAGTGCGGTGAATATCTAGTAGAATGTTTCTCTAGTAACATTTTCAATTGAGAAAGAATGTTACATCTGTTTTAATCAATGATAATCTCCAAAGGAACGGCTGCTTTTACTCTTCTCAAATTCACGTACTGTAATTCAGTACTGTCTCGTTGATTTTAAGCAAGAGAACAGTACTTTTAGAACTTTTTAGTACTTTTTTATTTTGTTTACTGAACCAACCAAAAATAATGATTTTTGCAGTCACTGAGTAAAAATGCACAAAAAATAATAAATAGCATCAGTTGGACTGTTATATATGCTTGTCTAGGCATGTTTGTGTGTACCATTGTCAGTTGTGTTAGGAGGACTTGGGCAGTGTTCTGGCCCTGCAAACGGGGCCTCCTGAAGAACATCCATCAATCTGGAGAATGTCTGCTTCTCACAAACGTCATTATTACTGTCCAACCTGCAAACATACACATATGTATAAACATAAGAGATTTGCTTTGCATACCCATATAAGTGATCATATGAGTAACTATCATATACACTGGGTATAGAAATTCAATATTTTACAGTTTCATAGTTACTTTAATACTACAGAGCTCTGTGAGGTTTGAATACTTAAGTAGGCTCTGTATCATTCTGTATTAAGCAACATATTACAAAATCTAGATCTGGGATCTCTATCGGAAGAAATCACTTTTGTTCAGCACGTAAGTTAAAAAGGTGAACTATCATATATTTTATATTCATTATGTGTAAAGTGACACATTTCAAACCTTTTATGCTCCAAAAAAAAAATCAAATAATTTGAGATTCTGGATTTCTGCTATAAGTCATACTGCTCAACATTAAAACAAGAAAAGGCTTGAAATACGTCACTTTACGTGTGATGAATATAAAATATACGACCAGTATTAAATTGTGAACAAAAATGATTGTTTTTCCCACAATATTAAAATTTTTGGAGATGCACATACAACCACATATGATATGATCTGTGTGATTTGTTGAATATGATGCAAATGGAAATGAATGGAACCTTTCTGAATGATGCCAACCTTACATGTCCCTTTCACTCATAGCACTCCTAACGAACATCACCTCCACCCACCTCCTTTGTGTCAGTGTTACTGTGATTTGTGCTATATTACATCATCTGTCCTCTGCATGCCCTGCTCTATAATCCTGCAGAGGGGCGGGAAAGAAAACAGTGCCTTTAAACCGGTGAGGAAATAAAGCTCTTACTCATGCATGGCATGTGCAGGGGTGGAGCGCTGGGCACCATCTCAATACATGTGGGTGAGACATATAGAAATGCACAAGCATACAACACTCTGCTGTCAGCGTTTGGGTCAGGAATGGTAATGCATTCCAAATGGCTGATTACTTTTTCTGAAATGGATTACTTTACTCATTACATCCTGGTGGAAGTAATGTCATTACTCCAGTACATCATTATTCATACATGTAAGTCCGTAAATATCTCACCACTTTTGGTTTATGTACAGATAATCTGACTTCAGTCAGTTTATGCTGATTAAAATGAAAAGCTGATGCTGTATGAACACCCAGAAACTATTCAGTACAGTCAGCTTAAACTGCTGTCTAATGAATACAGTCACATCACAATATTAAGACCACTCATACCACATAACAGTGTTCACTCCTGACACTTTCCTGTTCATTACGGAGGTTAATTGGTCCACTGTGGTGTTGATTCCTCTGTACCACTCTGAGTCATCATTCCTCTCTGACATCAATGTCCCATGTGGCACCACTGTTATGCTGTTGGGAGGCTCAATGTACAAGAAGTCCATTCTCAGTACAATGAACAGTATTCCCAGGGTTCTGTATTTCTAGGGTTAAATATTCCCTTTATCCTATATTTAATGAGGGTTCTATGTTCCCCAGTTGAATATTCTGTTAAGACACATAAAAAGACTTTAAAACACAACAAAACCAGTGATTATAATTTTATTTTATCTTGAAGATCTGTGCTGTTCTAGCTGTTAAGAGTTAGTATTAGACTTAGGGTTAGATTTAGGGTTAGGATTGATGTTAGGATTAGAGACTTGGAGTGTGAAATTGAAAGTGAAATCTGGTCAAAGATTTTATCAAGTTCAGGAAGACACATTATGTCCAGAGGTAAACTTGTCCAATATAAAATATTACATAGATATTACTGGACACCATGCTGACTATACAGAATGGGTTTTTATAAACAATAAGTACTGTTGCAGGTGCCAAAAAAAGAGGGGCACTTTTTTCACTCTATATGGGAATGTGCTTTGTTACAGTTGTTCTGGAAGGGGGTGTTGAAAGTGCTGGGACATTGGATGGAGAAAACTATACCAGTCTGCCCTGCTGTATCAAGAATAATTCTAAAGCATTGGAAATCAACAAACATTACGAGAGTTAAAAGAATGGTTTATGGAGTTTAATGACAGAAACAGTCTCTTATGAAAATATGCTACCTGGACTGTCTGGACAAGGCATAACAAGAAATAAAGCCTGGCAAAACTTATGGCAGCAAATAAAACTACAAGTGTAATACAAGCGGACAACACCCCCCTCTCTGCCCTGTCTCCTCTTGTTTTGTTTTGTTCCAATTGATCTAATTTATTTTATTTTGTTATTATACACTATTGTTATTATTGTGTTTTAACTCCTTGACACTTTTGACTACAACAATATATTGACAAATATGCATCTGCCCCGGAACTCACATGCAATTTTTTAAAATTGTATCTGTTGACTTGCCTTGTGTCTGTTGAATATTTTAGGAAAGAAGTGTGTAATAAAAACTTTAATTACCAAAATAGGTTAAGATTAAAGTTAGGGGTAGGATTAGAGTTAAGGGTAGGATTAGAGTTAAGGGTAGGATTAGAGTTAGAGTTACAATTAGAGTTAAGATTGGCTTTAGGGCTCCCACAGTAGCCCGTGTCATAATCAGTGAACACAGAACTGGGAAACACCTTTATCAGGTTCCCATTTTGTGCAATATAGGGCTGGGGAAACACAGATACACTCCCAACTCTGATGCTCTAAATAAGCACATTGCTCTGTGTAAAACGAGTCTGCAGATGAGAACGTACAACATTTCAATTAGAAAATCTACACAACATTTAACTTCAGATATTTTCTCATGAACTGACGCACTAATATGATGATGGCTGGGTGTCAGTTTCAAAACAGACACTTAAATGGGTAAGAAATCAGTCTCACTGTCACCATATTCAACTCATTTAGGTATTAGCATAACCCAGCCCAACATGCTGCACTATCGCCAGATTATCTCTGATTATCAAAGGTCTGGAGTTGTAGCCATACTGCCAGCTCTGTATAAAGGAAAGGAATTTTTAATTCCTAAATCCATGACTGCATTAAATCCATCTCTCTCTCTCTCTCTCACACACACAAACACACACACATGCACACACGGATTTTATTTACCCCAGCTTCCTTTAAAAATTACTCCTGATGGATTTGGTTTGCTTGATTTCTTTTCTTTTTTTATCGTTTGCTTACACTGTGAGCACAATTCAGTCCTCGTAAAAAAAGTGTAAAATGGAATTAGATTTTGGCCGACCTAGCAGGATTAACAATTCACACCCAAATGCCTGCAAAAATACATGCATATATTTTAAACAGAAATCTTCTTCTGTGATTGGCTGGCAGGTGTGTATTAATTCTGTATAATGAGACACTTGTGAAGTAGATCCAGTAAAATCACTTTAATCACTGTCCTGTAAACTATGAGTGATGACTATAACTGTCATAGTAAACTTTCTGAATTCCTTTCAGATTACTTTTTAAATTACTTTTGGGATTATTTTTAATGGGCAGCACGGTGGCTTAGTGGTTAGCACATTCGCCTCTCAGCGCTGAGGTCTTGGGTTCTAGTCCACATCTGAGCGGAGTTTCCATGTTCTCCCCGTGCCTGTGTGGGTTAAAGCCTGTCCTGGGCTTAGTTGAATAGTGTAATGTCCTGCCCTGCGCCCAGTGAGGGGGTAGGGGACTAACCGCAACCCTGATAAGGATTAAGCGGGTGTGATAATGAATAATGAATGATTATTTTTAACACTGAACGTCACTTTTTACATTACTTTTGTAATATTACTGTTTAGATTACTTTTTACATAATTTTTTTGATTTCTTTTGGATATTTTTTTAAATTACTTTTTATATTACTATATTTTTAGATTAAAATGTGATTTAAAAGTAGAACACCAGTACTGTTTTAAAGCTTTAATGACTGATTGAACTACAGTATTTAGTTTTTGGGCTAGTTTCATGTTGGGTGGCTTTCAGTCACACATTGGTTTGGAGAATGTTTTGTGACTTGGCAACCCTAGGAAAATATATAGTAAGTGCTGATCTAGAATCAGTTTTAATGATGATAAAAATGATAAATAGTCTTCTACCAGCCCTTCTGCTGTCTGAAGTGTTATTACAGATGGACTATTGACTTATAAGCAGTGGCGGACTTGACCAACACGCAAACCACACAATTACTTGGGGCCCCGGAGATCAGGGGGCCCCCTGCTGGCCAAAAGAGGTTGCAAAAATAAAAATAAAAAATAAATGCATAATTGTTTTTGTTGTTCTACAAGAGATACCATACACCACAGATGTAATTTGGGAGTGGGGGTGGGGGACAGCTGCTTTTTCAAAAGACAGTTTTCCATCCAAAAACAGCATTACACTATATTAAAAAGAGACGGGTCGAGCACTAGGACCCAGCAAAAAACGGCCACTCAGTCGGAAGCCTATTTCTCTTTAGACGACTCACAAGCTCATCGACTGGCTCTGCCGTTTCTTGCTAATGTGTGATTGGCTGTCCCAGTGGTCACTCCATCAAACAGCGTCTGGACTTGCAAACCAGTCCTTGTTCACCTCACACTGTAAGTTGTTAACATGTACGTTTGGTCTGCCTGTTTCACATCAGATAGACTTATTTTAATATCAGAGGTTTCATATTAAAATCCATTAACATTAACATTTGAATCTGTGCATCTACCAATCCATGATAAGCCATCCATTTACATGCCTCCGAGTTTAACTATTGTCAAAATAATTCAGAATTTCTGCTTTACTCAAAAATTAAGTTTAATTTTATGTAAATGAGGTCTATTGACTCTACAGTCCAAACATAAGTGTAAAATTGGTGGTAATTAATTTGAGTGAAGTTGATTATCAAGGATCACAGAATTGGGTGATAATTTTATATTGCATTATTTTAACAGTTTATTAATATTTAATAATTATTTTATTAATGATTAATATTATTTTATTTATTTTATTTAACTATTATTATTATTATTATTATCATTATTATTAATAATAATAATAGTTATTATTAGTACATTATTAATAACAACTAGTAATTCCTAATAAAATATTATGAATAATATGTTAATAAAATGTTTTACATTTATGTATAATAATTAATATTTGTTAATAATTAATAATAATAATAATAATAATAATAATAATAATAATAATAATAATTTAATTTATGTTTAAGCCTGTACCTTATATATATAACTATAAAAAAGAATCTGTTAGATCAGGCCCCCCAGACATGACAATGCTTGGGGCCCCAGAACTTCCGAATCCACCTCTGCTTATAAGCTCAATAATCAAAGGGAACATTTGATTATTGATCAGACTATTAAAGTTTATATTCCTAATTCATCATTTACACACAACTCAGTCTTTATAATAAAGCAATAAGATCATCTAATGTCAGCCTGAACATTCCTATTTAAAGACACCCCAGGAAAAAAAACTGATCTGGGACCAGGTCCCCCATTTACAATCCAGGACTGTTCTTATTCTGAGATAAAGCTGAACTGATCTCAGATCAGCAGAAAGAAAAGGAACCACAGCGCCATCTGCAAAGGGTTGATATTAAAAAAACTAAATTAATATTTATCCAGCTTTAACACCTACCCAAGAGAGCCAGACAGAGGGATTACAGGAGAGAGAGAGAGAGAGAGAGAGAGAGAGAGAGAGAGAGAGAGCAGGTCATTGTGAGATCTGATGGTGAATCAATATTTCAGTCTCTTCTGTTCAGCAGTCGATTCAGTCGACCATATAACATCTCCTCCATTTACCCACCCATCCATCCCTCCATCCACCTATATATCCACTCATCCACTCACCTATCCATATATCCACTCATCCATTCACCTTTACATATTTTCATACATCCATTAATCCCACTTATCATCTACTTTCTCAGCTATCTATCTATCCATCCACCCATTTATTTTCTTACCTATTCATTCACCCATTTATCATTTATTTACACAACTATGCATCCATGTATTTACCCCTCATTTATTTACCCATCCACCCATCAATTTACTATCGTTAATTTATT
>BRDA01007290.1:1757-14239 GCA_036984385.1 Crenuchus spilurus
TATATATATATAAATAAAGAGAAGGAAGGAAATACAAAGAAACAGAAAAGGACCAAGAACATCTTGAGGAGGAATGGTTTCTCCAAAGTCAAAGTACTTCATATCATTTCTTATCAAATCTCCATGCTCTTCATTTTAATGACCATTGATCCATTGATGCTGGTTTGTTCAGATGATGTGAAGTTCTTTGAGGTTCTGCTTCCACAGTTTAGGACTAAGAACAAAGAGAAGCTCCTCTTTTCAATGATTCATTTCTATTTTACTTCCAGTGGAGGAATTTCTAACTCCACAGCATCTATTGATGTTTCAGCTGGAGCCCTGTTTGGACCTCAATGATCTGCAGCAGGTTTAAAAGGAACAGAACTGACCCACAGTGAAGACTGGACCAGAACCGAATGCTAATATTATCCATGCTAATATCAGAACTATTAGGTCGGAGGTGGCTGGTAGATGTTGTATTGATATAATGGATGTCTGCTCAAAGTAACCTTGTTTCCCATTAGCTCCTGTCTTTACATATTTGCATACTGGACATGTCTGTTGTCCTATTTGATCTACAGTCTCCATGTTGTCATCCGTTCTAGGGAAATTCCCCACAAAGTAGTAAACAGTCTATCTATCTATATATCTATCTGGCTGTCTGTCTGTCTGTCTGTCTGTCTGTCTGCCTGCCTGCCTGCCTGCCTGCCTGCCTGCCTGTCTGTTTATCTATCTATCTATCTATCTATCTATCTATCTATCTATCTATCTATCTATCTATCTATCTATCTATCTATCTATCTGTATGTTTGTCTGTGTCTGTCTGTCTGTTTATCTGTCTGCCTGTCTGTCATTCTTTTTGCCGCCCGCTCTGATTGAGAAAGGGGGTATAGTCTAAAGGAATAAGAATTGTTAGCGAGGAGTGCTGTGTGTGTGTGTGTGTGTAGGGAAGTGCCGGGTGGTTCCTGCAGGGTTGCCGTGTGAACGCTCTCTGAATGACAATGCAGCACACATACGCACATCCACACACACACACACAGTATGGCTGGTCTGAACACTAGCACAGATTAAATACACACATGTATAGCAGAATTTTATAAATATTATTAAATTAATGAATATTATAATTTGACTGTACTACACAGTACAGATCTTTATGATTTCAGTGAATCAGGGTAAGCTGAGCCTTCTGCTAAACCTCCACACACATCATCCCGCTGACGTCTGCATCACACACTCATAATGGACGTGCGTTCCCGCCACTCCTGTGTCCACTCCACCTCCACAGCAGGGAATCCACGCTTTTATTATGACACTAAGCTCCCGGAACAAGTCCGCTGACTAATCGGGCTCAGCAGATTTATTACACACTGTCAGTCCAACGCAGTGTGCTCATTTCAGAACCATGGACAGGACTTTCACTTCAGGACAGTGGATAGAGCTTTCAATTCAGGACAATGGACAGGACTTTCAGTTTTGGACAGTAGACAGGGCATTCAGATCAGGACTCATTTGATGTGGGCATCTGTTTGCTGACTAAACAGCAGTTAACATTCTCCTCCACTAAGCTGTCCAATGATGTGGCGCGAGCGTGACGGTGTAATGAGATTGTGGTGCAGCTCTGCATGTCTTTGTCCTCCCAGCTTGGTAATGTCATGTGACAGGTGAAGATGTAGCTGGTGGATAGAAGTAGAAGTGACTACAACTGCAGAGTAAAGACAATATAAGTCGACTGTGGACAGTCATTAATTCAGTACCATGGACAGTGCTTCACTTCAGTACCACGGACATGTAGTTAACCCAAGGTTTGTCCAACATGTTGGGTTCTCATACTTACACTCCATCAAACCACTTGAGGTCATTAGTGAGCATATGAAGCTGTAAATGATCGAGCTCCTCATCCCAAACATTTCCAGACCAGCGGTTCAAAACCTGAAACCCCACACCGAGAACAGGAGAAGCAGCCTGTAGTGTGTGTTCACGTTCAGTAACTCTTCAAAAGAGAACCACATGTGGAGTGGATGGGTGAATGAGTAGCTTAGCAAGTGGATAAGTTATTGGATGAGTGAACTGATAAGTACATGGATGACTGAGTAGATGAGTAAAGGGATGAGTGAGCAAGTGGATGAATTAGTGAGCTGATGACCGAATGAGCTGGTGACTGAGTGAGTGCATGAATGTGTGAGTGGCTGAATTATTGAGCTGATGACTGAGTGAGTGGTTGCATGAGTGAGGGAATGAATGTGTGATCTGCTGTTCTGGAGTGTTTTCCATGGACTGCTGTTGAGTGAGTGAGCTGAGGACTGCGCGAGTGAGTGAATGTGTAAATGGCTGAATTATTGAGCTGATGACTGAGTGGATGAATGTGTGAGTGGCTGAATCTTTCAGCTGATGAGTGAGTGAGCTGATGACTGAGTGAATGGACGCCTGAGTGAGCTGCTGACTGAATGAACTGAGAACTGAGTGAGTGTATGAATGTGTGAGTGGCTGAATTATTGAGCTGATAACTGAGTAAGTGGTTGTATGAGTGAGTGTATGCCTCAGTAAACCGCTGACTGAATGAGCTGATGACTGAGTGAGTGAATAAATGAGTGGATGAATGTTTGATCTGCTGTTCTGGAGTGTTTTCCATGGACTGCTGTTGAGTGAGTGATCTGATGACTGAGTGAGTGGATGAATGAATGAGGGGCTGAATCCTTGAGCTGATGACTGAGTAGGTGATTGAGTGAGTGGCTGAATCATTGAGCTGATGAATGAGTGAGTGGATGCCTCAGGGAGCTGCTGACTGAATGAGCTGATGACTGAGTGAGTGGATGAATGTGTGATCTGCTATTCTGGAGTGTTCCCCATGGACTGCTGTTGAGTGAGTAAGCTGAAGAATGAGTGAGTGCATGAATGCATGAGTGGCTAAATTATTGAGCTGATTAATGAGTGAGCTGATGACTGAGTGAGTGGATAAATGTGTGACCTGCTGTTCTGGAGTGTTTCCCATGGACTGCTGACTGGGTGAGTGGATGAATTGTGTGAGTGAGTGGATGGCTCAGTGAGCTGCTGACTGAATGAGCTGAGGACTGACTGAGTGAGTGAGTGAGTGAGTGAGTGAGTGAGTGAGTGAGTGAGTGAGTGAGTGAGTGAGTGAGTGAATGTGTGAGTGGCTAAATTATTGAGTTGATAAGTGAGTGAGCTGATGGTTGAGTGAGTGGATGAATGAATGAATGAGTGGATGAATGAATGAGTGAGTGAGTGGATGCCTCAGTGAGCTGCTGACTGAATGAATGGATGAGTGAGCATAGGATGAACACGTAAGTATGTGAGTGAATGAGGGAATTAATGAGTGAATGGTGGTTGTTGATGTTTTTTTGTATTTTTAGTATCAGAGGTGTTAGTGTGTGTGCTCGTGCACTCAGACTCCGCCCCCCCACCCAATGCTACTCCTTGACGCTCTTTCCGGCGCGTGAGCTGTTCTCTCTCTTTCTCTCTCTCTGTCTCTCTCTCTCTCTCTCTCTCTCTCTGCGCGCGCTGCGGATCAGGAGAAGCGCGAGGAGAGCGGAGGGAGCCACGCAAACGAAACCACCGGACCTGAGAGAGAACAGGAAGGTGCGCGGGGACCTCCACCCCAACACTGCAGCTCTCTCTCTCTCACACGCACACGTGAGGGGGGTTTTCTCTGATGGCGTTTTTTGGATCTGCTGGAGGATGGTGTTGATGATAATGATGATGAAGATGATGGTGGTGGTGATGAAGATGCTGAGATGCGAGGATTCCCGTTAGACTGCTGAGACACACACACACTGCAGTGTGGATCCTCCCAGCTTCAATACACGCACACACAAACACACACACACAATGGGTTTGAACATGTTCCTGACTGACTGTAAGTGAAGGGGCTGCTGGGGGCTGCAGGATGGTGCTGTTTGATTGTGTTTGATGGTCCAGTTTGGCTCAGACTGGCTCCACACTGAGCTCTAAGGCTTCGTTTGTCTTCAGGGAGCTTCAGTGAGAAGATCTGCTGTTCTGGAGTGTTTTTCATGGACTGCTACAGCTGATCACACACACACACACACTCCCACGATTCAGCTGGGCGTTTTAATTTTTCTGAGGCGTGAGAATCCCCCCCCCCGCCCACACTGCTGCCCCCCCCCTTGGGCGGATGGGGTGTGATGTGGACGCTCTCCACCCCCTGCTTGGCTGCTGTGTAACGCGTGTGTGTGCGGTGGTGGTGTGTGTGCAGGATGGCGAGGTTTGGAGAAGAGGGTCCGGCCCGGTACAGTGGTGCAGGGGGACCAGGTCAGTCCGGGCCAGGCCGTGGGGGCAGCAGACAAGGTGGACCACCCGGAGCCCAAAGGATGTACAAACAATCCATGGCCCAAAGAGCCCGAACCATGGCCCTGTACAACCCGATACCAGTCCGACAGAACTGCCTGACCGTCAACCGCTCACTCTTCCTGTTCAGCGAGGACAACGTGGTCCGGAAATATGCCAAAAAGATCACTGAATGGCCATATCCTTTACTAAAGAGGAGCTCGGGCTGTGTAAGTGTGCATGCACACGGGTTTTTGTTCTTTAATGAGGACCAGCAGAGTAGAGGTGGGATGATACCAGCGTCTCATTTCGAGTACTAATGTCGATACTGAAACCTCAAATATCATCCAGTACCCAGTCAACAGTACTATACGTTCTGTTCTATTCTGTCTTCTCTAAAAATGGGTTTTGGGGTTCTGTTTACAAAAGTGTTCATTTGCATTGTTGAGAAAGTCCATGACCTCAAATCCTCAAGCTGTGCAAATGTTTGTGTATTTAGACTTAATTGGGGATCAAATTGCAACGAAATATTTGGTTTCTACTTTGGCTAAGGTGTAAAAACACTTTTCCCAAAAAAGGCAATACATACTGGTTTGTCTAAAAAAAGGTAGGAATACATACTGGTTTGTGTATGTCTAAGAATGGCCATCATCTTTATGTTTGATGTGTGAAAGTTTTTAAACTTTAATGGGGACAAATTGTTCAAAAATATTGTAAGGTAGGAAAGCATTTATCCCCCAAAAAACAGGACAGGAATACATACCGGTTTGTCTTTAAAAAATACAGGAAAACTTACTGGTCATGACCTTACATTTAATGTGTGCGTGTATTTTGCTTTTACTGGGGACCAAATAACCAGAAAGTCCAGCCATTGATCTCTGAGATTGTTAAGGTTTAGTGTTTTAAATGAAGTCCCCACAAAGACAGTGTGTGTGTGTGTGTGTGTATGGTGAAATATACTGAAAAGACTGACAAATGGCCACATCATTTACTAAAGAGGGACTGAGAGTGTGAACTGCCATGGTTTTAGTGGGTTTAGTTGGTTCAGACCTTATGAAGACCACCTGGAGATCATCAAATGGGTTTAGACTCCATGAAGACCAATTGGAGATCATCAAATGGGTTTTAGTGGATATAGTCTTTATGAAGATCAAATCTAAAGATCATTGAATGGGTTTTAATGGATTAAGTCTTTATGTAAACCAAATCTAAAGATTGAGTGGGTTTAATGTGTTGAACACAGCAGACGCCCGGTTCAACATTGTTTACAGTGTTAGGGAGAGTGTGCCATCTTGCCTACCTGAAGAGAGAGCACGGCCAGTTCTGCTCTCTCAAGCCCCTGGCTGTCGATGGCAAGGAGCATGATCAGGATTCAAACTCATGATCCTCGGATCACAGTGGCAGCTCCTTAGTCTACTGAGCCACTCTGGGCCACCTTCCAGACCTCTAGTACATGACTGTGTGCATGTGATTATAATACAGCAATGCTTTAATGAACCCACCAAATGGTTAAGCAGGATGTTAATGGGTTAATAATCACTGTATTAATTGGAGTATTGTATTGTATTCAGGAGTATTGTAAGTATTGATAATAGGGTGAAAGGATGAGAGTAGAGGAGAACACACTCAGAGATGAGTACAGTGAAGTCATTTATCAATAAATTCAGTAATGATGATCATCAGATCTGCTGCTGTCAAGTTTATTGATCAGGTCTGATCTCAATAACAGCGTGTGATCAGACAGACCCCACCCTGTCTTCACACACCTCACACACGGCTTATCACAGTGTGTGTGTGTGTGTGTGTGTGTGTGTGTGTGTGTGTGTGCGTGCTGATGTCAGCATATGAGCCCCCAGCAGTCTTACTGAGCAAAACAGAGAAGGATGGAGGCAAAAGGGAAGATGGGAGGAGAAGGATGGAGCATGAATAGATAGATGGCCGCCAAGGAGAAGGATGGGTGGAATATTAGTGCTGAGGTTCTCTTAGTGGCTGTTGAAGATGTTGGTTGGGTTCTCTTGATTAATCTAACTTCAGATATTTTAGTCTTACTGGGATTCAGCTGAACTGACTGACAGGTTCTGCTGGTTTGGCTGATTGACATTCTGCTGGTTTGATTGATTGGGGCTCTGCAGGATTGATTGAGGTTCTGCTGGACTGAGTGAGGTTTTGCTGTATTGACTGATGCTCTGTTGGACTGAAGGAGGTTCTGCTGGTTTGGCTGATTGAAGCTCTGCTGGATTGATTGATGTTGTGTTGGACTGAGGGAGATTCTGCTGGTTTGGCTGATTGAGGTTCTGCTGGACTAATTGAGGTTCTGCTGTATTGATTGATGTTCTGTTGGACTGAGGGAGGTTCTGCAGGTTTGGCTGATTGAGGTTTTGCTGGATTGATTGAGTTTCTGCTGGACTGATTGAGGTTCTGCTATTGATTGTTCTGTTGGACTGAAGGAGGTTCTGCTAGTTTGGCTGATTGAGCTTCTGCTGGATTAGTCAGTGTGTTTATGTATAAGACTGAGGATAATTGAGGTGATTGAAGGTAAATCTGGTAAATACGGCTGTAATTTAAGCTGATTGTTAAATGGATGATTCTGTGTGATCACTGATTTGGTCAAAACAATAAAAAATATGTTTTTAAGGGGAAAATGTGACTTGGTCCCAGTTGGTCACTCTTTCTTGGTAATGTTCCCCATTCAGTGTAATAATCTTCAGTATTATTTAATGTTCAGTCTTAGATTAATACTGAAGGTGTTAATGAGTTAATCCAGTTAAAGAGTGTTTGGGTTTTTTATTCTGTCTCATACCATCTGCCTGGTACCATCTGTTCCTCTCTCTGTTGTCTTTGTGGTTTTGGTGTCCTGTGGTTCTGCTGGACACTCCATTCATGTCACTTTTGGTCACTTTTATCAGGCTTCTGTCAGACGAAGGTTCTGTATGAAACTGGATCTGAGGTTCTGCTGGACTGGCTGTGTTGAAAGAAATGACTGGGTTCTTTTTGGAGATGGCCTGCTTCTTGTTGGTTGTTTTGATTGATGGTCTCTTGAGGTCACTGTGGTCCTGTTTGATTAAGCTGTCATCAGCCTACAGCAGTTTAGCTCCACCCATTCAGCCTACCACAGTTTAGCTCCACCCATTCATCCTGCCGCAGTATGCTCCATTCATTCAACCTACAGCAGTTTAGCTCAACCCATTCAGCCTACAGCAGTTTATCTCCACCCATTCAGCCTACAGCAGTTTATCTCCACCCATTCAGCCTACAGCAGTTTAGGTCCACCCATTCAGCCTGCAGCGGGTTTAATTCCAACCACTTTGCCAACAGTACTTTAGCCATGCCCATTCAGTCTACATGAATGTAACCTTGCCTTTTCATTATATAAGCAGTTTATCCCCGCCCATTCATGCTGAAGTTATAAGGACTGTTTCAAATCATCTGTCATCAATCCTATTTATGCTAATCTAAGGCGTAGGTAGCCTTATATATACCTTATAGTGTAGCACCTCCCCAAAAATGTAACATAGACTCTTCAGGATGCTACAAAGACGGTCAGACAAATACATGGCGACAAACATCAGTTTGAACGTATGAATGAAGTCAACACAGTGGCATAGAAACCTCATCACTAACTAGTGTCCTGGAGGTGTCACTGTAGCGCAACACCAACGTATAAGTATAAATGCTCACAGCAGTGTAGGCCCCTTGCGTAGGCTACAGCGTCGACTCTGCGTTGAGATTGACGCCTGTACCAGAGATGGTAACGTGGCACTGCTATGACATGGTTACGTAATGGAGTGGTAATATATTTAGAGTATTACAGACTGGTGGCAGCTAAAACAGTGACACCTGTTCTGAGGATCAGTATCCTCAGGAGGCCTGAGAGAGCTGGGCCATAACTCAACACCACACACACACACACATACACACACACATACACGCCATGTGGGACGTTCACGCTCCAATGTGCAATCATACAGAAACACACACAGATCTGCTTTCCCCTGGCAAGTGGAAACAATCTGGTGCTTAAGAGCATGTGAATGCACTCAGTGAAGCATATGTATACATGTGTCTGAATATTACTTATAAACAAATACATTAAAGGACCCAAATTACTGAGCAGCTTCACAGTTTTAGTCCATTCAGCCTACAGCAGCATAGCTCCACCCATTAAGTTTGTAGCAGTTTAGCCCCATCCCTTCACCCTAGAGCAGTTTGGCTAGTCTACAGCAGTTCTGACTCACCCATTCAGTCTACAGCACTTTAGCTCCAACCATTCAGTCTATAGCAGCTTAGTTTCAACCTTTCAGTCTATAGCAGCTTAGTTTCAACATTTCAGTCTATAGCAGCTTAGTTTCAACGTTTCAGTCTATAGCAGCTAAGATCCAACCATTCAGTCTACAGCACTTTACATCCAACCATTCAATCTACAGCACTTTAGCTCCAACCATTCAGTCTACAGCACTTTATTTCCAACCATTCAGTCTATATCAGTTTAGCTTTGCCTACTCAATCTACATTAGTGTAGGCCTGTCCATTCAGTCTACAGCACCTTAGGTCCACCCGGTCAGCCTACAGCTGTTTAGCTTCACCCATTCAATCTACTGTTATTTAGCTCCACCCATTCAGACTATATCTGTTTAGCCACAACCATTCATGCCAAAACTATAAGGTGTATTTCATGGCTGTTTTTTTTCCGGGCAGCCAGTCAGAACAGAGATCATTTACATATATAGAAGTCTTAAATATACAGTAACAATTGTATTTTAAATAGTTTTGAAATGTAAAACCAAACAAATGTCACAACTGAGCCTAAAAACAGAACAAAACAGTAAAAATACAAGTGTGGCATTTGGGCCCTTTAAATTGACGATGAAGCCAGATGCCCTTTCCTGCAGACGATGCTCGATAGCATTATGATGTCTTTTCAGCTTCACTCACATTTTTAATAATCGCACGCAGATATATAGAAATGCTCTTTATTGCACGCAGCTGGACGCTGTTCTCTGTGCACGTAACCTTTAACTACTGGGTTCCGTGTAAAGGTCTTGTTTTGTAGATTCTGGCTTCAGTTGGAGCCTGCTGTTCTTCACCCCGGTGGGATTCTGGGGGCTATTCTCTCTGACTTTAGTGTTTGTGTTTTCTGCTGGACTGTGAAGTTGTGTCAAGTGTTTGTTGATGCTGGTGTAAAGTGATAATTTGGAGATCTCTACCTTCTTCCACTTGAGCAAGTATGCTTGGCCTTCTATGTTTGTACCCCAAGTCAGAAAAAGTTTGATTTTTAGCCCAGAGACACCAAGTGATGAAGTGTTTCGGGTGTTATTTTGTCCTATTCTTCCTTCAAATATGTCTTAAGGTGTACAACAGTACAGCATTGTCACATTTTTAATTTCAAAATCAATGTATACTAGGTACAGGTCAAGACTGCACAAAGGCCAGTGCAGTACCTGTTCCCTCGTTTTCCACAGACAGCCTTTGCCAGTCCTTTTAATGTGTGCAGCATGTGGTTTAGCATTGTCTTATTGAAAAATACAGGACATCCCTGGACAAGATATGGTCTTGAAGGCAAAATATGTTTTATGATATGAAGAATGTGCTTTATAAGTATCGCCCTAGCTTTGGAAGTATTTTGGGGCAGGTGTAAAAGGTTAGCAGTAGGCTAACAGTGGCTATAACAGTGAGTAGAGATGATACACTTGGCGAGGAAAATGTTGCTTGTGTTAGTGCTAGTTACTTCAGGAACTGGAGGAAATTGGGGGTGGGGAAAGCCTGCAAATTCCATCCACTGCTACTACTTTATTAATAATGATAATCTTTTTAATAGACTGAGCAGTAAGATCTGCATTTCAGGTTTTATCTTGTAAGATAACTTTCATTAGAGAGAGAGAGGGAGTGTATGGACTGGTTTACACACCACCATTGCTTTCATCCTCAGGGAAACATGAGTGTGTGAGGGGGATGGTGTGCGTGCATTTCGTGGGGGGATGGTGTGTGTGTGCACTAAAAAATTCATACACACAGAGGTGTGTATCACGAGACGAGTATGTTGATCCAGTCACTCTGCAACCCAGTGTACATTAGCATTAGCATTAGCTCTAAAATGTAGTTTGTTTGCTCTCTATCATCCACCCAATCTGTGCCATTAAGCAGTGAAAAATATTCTAGGTGTAGCTGTTTGAACCTCAGTTTCCACAGCCATCCCAATATTATTAGGACAGCAGTGCTCTGTGGAAAAAGTCGCTAACTATTTAATTGCCATTAAAGACTAATAGTTAATGAAAACTGTCATTACATTTAAATGAGTAAAGATAGAAAGTACAGTATGTATCATTAGATTACCAACTAAGTTTGCTTCACTAACATATACAATAAAATGATCAAAAACACTATTAAGACTAAATATTAGCATTTCTGGAAACATGTATTACATCAATAACATCAGACATTCCTACTCCACCATTGCCCCACTCTGCTGGGGGCCATGAATGAAGGCAAAAGATTTCAGGAACCCGATTGGCTAAATTTAAGTTGTATCTTACGTTGTTGTATCACGTCAGTAAGTCAGTGATTAGCTGCTTCCCTGACTGGGGGATATTTCTGTCACCCCAGAAGAGAAAGAGAATGAACCAGGAAGCTCATCCCCCCAATGTATTTGATATATTATGTGTTATTGTGCATATTTAGCACAAACATATTTAAATGCATATTGATTGTTTAAAAAAAATCGCCATGAAGGACAATGTCCTTTATTGGCCAGCCGCCACTGTCATTTAGTCAAGACAAGTCAAATGTATTTATTTAGCACTTTTTACAACTGATATTGTCACAGAGCAGCTTTACAGAGTTTCAGTAATAACATAAAAACACAAAATACCTACAGTGGCAAGATTTCCTCAGAGCTGGAGGAAGAAACCTTGGGAGGAACCAAAAACTGATGGACTTATAATTCTCTCATCAAATTGTGACAGTAATGGAACAAGAATGTAAGTAATGATGGTCAATAGTAGTAACAATAGTAATAATACTATTACTAATGGTAGCAGCAATTAGAGTCCATATAAACTTTAATGACGTCGGTAATGGACAGCAGGAGGCTAATGTGAAGCATGTCATAGTAGTTGTTTGGTGAGCAGTTGGTCTAAGCCAGGCAGGAATCTCAACAGTCAGAAGTCTCAGCAGTCAAAAATCTCAGCGGTCAATGTCAGGCCAGAAAATGGTAGAGGGATGTAATTAGCTTTGTTTCAGTGTATAGAGTACAAAGAATAGGAAAATTATCAAAGTGTGGTTAATGACTCTAGAACAGGGGTTGGCAACCCGTGGCTCCAGAGCAGCATGTGTCTCTTTTATCCTTATGATGCGGCTCCACGTGCATGGATGTAATTTGATGGGAGGACAGCGGGGACATGTCCCCTGCACTTTTTCAAAAGGCAGTTTTGCTGCCCCCTGCAGTCCCCTGCAGTTTTTACCATCCAAAAACAATGTTACGCTATATTAAAAGGAGACAAATTGAGCACTAGGGCCAAGTGGAAATCCAAGCTGCTCAATCTGAAGTCTGTTAGACGGCCCACAAGCTCATCGATTGGCTCTGCCATTTCTTGGTAAAGTGTGATTGGCCATCCCAGCTGTCACTCCATCAAACAGCATCGGGACTTGTAAGTCTGTGTTTTGCAAGTTGACCAGCAGTCCGTGTTCACCTACCACTGTAAGTTGTTAATATATACGTTTGTTCTGTCTGTGTCACGTCAGCTAAATGGATTTTATTATCAGAGGTTTCATATAAAAACCATTAACATTTAAATCTGTGTCTGTGTCTGTGACAAGCCATCCATTTACACACCTCTAAGTTTAACTATTGTCAAAATAATTCTGAATTTCTGCTCATTTTTACTCAAAATTAAGCATAATTTAATGTAAATGAGGTCTATTGACTGTACATTCCAAACATAAGTATAAAATTGATGGTTGACTAAAAACAGAATTTGGTGATAATTTTATGCTATAGGCTTTTAACAGTTTATTAATATGTAATAACCATATTTAATAATGTATTAATATTTTATTAATGATTAATATTACTATTATTCATATTAATGCTTAATAGTTATTATTCATGTCATGTCATGTCATACGCCATCATTGCTTCACGATGGTAGGCTGCACAGACGAGTCACTTCTCTCCAATGCCATCTGTCTCTGGTTGCTTGTAGCAG